>SNVD02000687.1:0-137443 GCA_013180625.2 Boswellia sacra | reverse complement strand
AACATGTAATTGGGATTGGGATGTTGAGTATCAATTGACTTTGGATACTCACATGTATTGTTTATTGTAGTTTAACATTAATTTCTCTTTGTAGATTTAACGTTATATTAAAAAAGGGGTTTCCTTTTCTCAAGCCCGCTTCCAGAAGTTGTGCAGGTCAAGCCCTTATTGTTATTCCCTGCAACACAGGCAAACGCAGCTGACCAATCCTTCGGTTCGGTTTCAAATTAACAGCTAAGTGCCACCCACTATGTTTATATTTTCTTAAAGTTGAACTAATTAATAACTAATTGTATATAATAACAAATGTCCTTTTCATGTTTCTGCTATGGAGTGTGTGAGCCATGAAGCAGCTTTACTGTTGAACATTTAGCTGAATCAAGCGTTAAGTACGACATGATTGTTTTCTTTTAATAAAAATTATGAGAAATACATGCTGTAACTGCATGATATTACATTCATAATATTTTACTATGCAAATTTAATGGAAAATACGAGTGATAACGTATATTTTTATAAACTTTAAATGTCATTTTTGAAATAAATTACTCAAAACATATAATTAATAAAAATACGATCCTAACTGATTTATCCCGTCTTTTTTTTTTATTTTTATTTTCATAATGTTAGAAACCATGGACAACCTTCACCCCTATCAATTGTCTTCCTCTCAAATCCCGGAAAGCCCTTACATTTGATTACAATCTCAGAACCTCTGATCCAATCGCTACTCTTATTTTCCATTGCCTCTTATGAAACCATAAAACTTGCTATAACTTCATGTTTCTCTCTCGATTGACTCTCAATAAATGTCCCTGATAAGCTTGACAGAGATGCATTTAAAGAGGCATTTGATCCTAGTGATCTAACAACTGGGTTTATTTGAGCCTATTATTAACAATTGGGCTCATGTCAATTCTCAGTTTTGTCATTGTCAAGGAGTAAGAAGTTAATATAATCATTTTGGCAAACAAAATGAAAAATCATTGGATATGGAATTTCACAATATTTTGAAAATTGTTGTGACAGGTAAAAATTGATTTGATTGTAGCCCAAACTTAGAAAGAGGCCATGTCTAGCAGTTATGGTAATTTACCGACAGATGTGATGATTGAAATTTTATCGAGATTACCGGTAAAATCTCTTGCACGACTCAGAAGTATTTGTAAATCTTGATATGCTTTAATTAGAAATCCTAATTTTATTTCTGAGCACTTTACAAGTTACAACATTGATGATACTCGTCTCATAGTTCATCATCATACTGATGCTAGACGTGAAGACCATGCCTTGTCTTTGTTCAATGACAAAACACTCGTGGAATTATCACGTCAGAATTTATTTCCTGATATGCCCATTCCTACACAAATTCTAGGATACAATGATGGTTTATTTTGCTTCTGCAAAGGCACAGAAGTAGAAGATTATAATCGTCGTTTAACTCTATGGAACCCCGCAATAAAAAAATTCGAACTCCGCCCTAGATATAGCACTCGTTATTCACGTAACATAAAAGTTTCTAATCATTTTGTTGGAGTTGGATTCGACCCCATAAGTATGGACTTTAAGTTGGTTTTTACACAACAGTTGTTCAAAAATGACAGATACTACCTAGCAGCACATGTTGCAATATATACACTTAAGTAGTAATTGTTGGAAAGAATTTGAAACGGATGCATTAGGTGATTATTTTGTTTGCCAATGTTCCGAGTGCCCATATCTAAAACGGAGTTCTATATTGGTTGGCATTGCATTATGAGTTCTCCCACGAGAAGATATTTTCATTTAACATTAATGGTGAGATATATGTTTGAAGTAATAGAAAGTCTTTGCCAATTTCCAATCGCCTCAAATTCTTGGTATATGTAATGGCTCTCTTCATTTATTGCGTTTAGATGAAGATGAGAGTACTTTTAACATATGGGTGAAGGATGAGAATTGTTGGGTCAAAAAATTTACTATAGGACCTATTGCTGGAGTTACTGAGCCATTTGGATTTTGGAAGAATGATACAGTTTTTATGGGATCAAACACTGGACAATTGCGTTTATATGATCCTGCCACCGAAGAATTTAGGGATCTTCAACTCACAAGCTTTTATCACTTGCACACTTGTAGGTACAAGGGGAGTCTAATTATGATCAATGAGGAGAAGATTGTATCAGATATTTTTGACATTCCATGGGATATATTAGGTGTGTATGATCAAAATAACTGTACTATTCTCTCTAGTTTTTCATCCCACCCATGTTATTTTCTGAGTGGATCATCGATGAGTTGTAAGGGAAAAACCGTGTTTTTGAAAGTTGCAACGAATTGTGGTTTTGGTGCAACATCAACAAATCAACAAAGAAAATAGAATAAGTGAAGAGGAAGTCAATAGTGTACAGTTCATATAGAAATCTTTTATTTTATTTATTCTTGTATCAATTTATCAGATTTAATTTAATTAATTAAGCAGGACATGTTTATCAATTATCTCGCATTTAACTAACCACATAATTTTCTTAGTTTTAATTATATGAATCTCACTGTTTTCATTAACCTAAGATAATTTCTTTCTCAATTATTAATATATTGGAATTTATATACGTTTAAGAGACAAAAGATGAATTAACCTTTCATTGTGGGCATTGGGCAACTGGATACTTAAAGAATAAAAAAATAATAATATTAATTTAAATTCATTGGAGGAAGTGCGTCCATCGTCATGTGACTCTTGGCTCTTTCTTAAAGCTAGAAGGAAATTGACAACAATTGATTAGTAATTTACCAATTAGCTTCTTGGCAGCTCAAGTAGTAATCTTAAAAGTTAACATGAAATTGAAAATAGCAATTGGGGATGGACAGCACATTGGGCGACTTTTTATCCTTCGGAAGTGAGATTCGAAAGCTGACAACGATGCACAAAGCAAATATTTAATGGCCACAGGAAGAAGGCCACTTCCCATAGCTTTGCTTATGGACCGCCCCTTTTGATAAGGCAAATTCTGTATCTGTATTCTATCATGCAATCGAGTACCTCACTTGGAATTGTCTTCTTTTACGTGTTTCTTTCTTCTTTCCAAATTCCATCCCCAAGGGATAGATTCTTCAAATCGTTTCAGATATTCTTGCAGTGGATTGTGGACCACACTGTTGTCAATGCTTCGCATATTGGCTATGAAAATTTAATTTTGGCCTTAACCAATGAATTTCAGTAACTGGGTTTGGGTACAGGCACAATTATTAACTCGCTAATTCTAAGCTATAATTAATTCAAATAGTTAATTGTTGTTTTAATCTTTACTGCATTTCTTTGTCTTCATGTGATTTGATAACGATAATTAATAAAGCTAATTATAGAATGAATTGGAGATGAAGAGATGTTAAACGAATGGAATTAAAGGCCAACTTGAAGACCAACTTTGAGCACATGCCACCGCATACGCATTGATTAAAGGATGATATGATATAATCCAAAAATTATGGGATGTTTAATTACCATTCAATTTGGGTATATCCCATGTCGAATCGCTGCCTCTTTCTTTGTTCTTATCTTATCCTTCCAAATTAATGGCTTAGCTGACTTGTAAGGATAGAGACTATTAGACACCATTGCAAACAGCTGGCTAGGAATTGAAGAAAATCTATCTACAATTTCCACATTTGAAAATGCAAAGCCTTTCACTTGACTACTAAGTAATTTCAACCTCAATTATCCCCAAGGAAGCTTGAATTTACTTGAATTATTCTTCCATAAACGATTTTTTTCCTGTGATTAACTGACCCTAGCAAAGTAACCTATGCCAAATCATGAATTGCATCACTGCTTGGAAAATACCCCCTATATACATTGATTGGCTGCTTAAGTTTCCAATCTTTTAACGATCACCTTACTCTTGTTTTCTATTAAAAAATAACTCTACACTGTCAAAGAATATAGTATTTAATTCAATTTTTCATTTGAAGTGATGTTCATTTGGAATCGATATCAGAATATAAATGATATGAGTTAATATAATAAATAATATACCAATAATAATTAAGATATAATTATTATTTGAAAAAAAACTAAGATAATATTTAAGACAACTAATATTACTCTTATTAATATAATAAGTTACATAATCCACTTTGAAAAGGAGAGAAACATGGTTAATTAGATTAATAAATTAACCAATATGAAAATTGAAGAAAAAGTATTTTTTGTTAAGAGCAACGAAAAAAATGTATTAAAAACAGTTTTGTTTTAATATTATGACAAGTATTAAATATGAAATATCATACTTAATTTTTTTTTAAATATGATATTTTCCAAAAAAATAGTAAAATACACTATAACCAAATATCTCCAATAAAAAATCTGCCAACTGTTGAGAGTGCGACGAAAGTCTCACATTGGCTAGATATAGGGAGGATCATGGGCATATAAGTATGGACAAATTTTTCATTGTTATAAGGCCTTTTGGGTAGAATCTAAAAGTAAATCTATGAGGATTTAGGTTCAAAGTAGACAATATCATATCAATGTGGAGTTTTATGAGGTCCATAGTCCTAACAAGTTGTATCAGAGTCCAAACTCATACTAGCTAGGAGAATACATGGAGAAAATTATTGGAATGCCGAATGAAGTTTGATGGTCCTCGGTTATGCCAAACTAAGGTGTTGGGTCATAGGCCTCTGTTAAAAAGCTCACGATTGGATCTGTGGTTTCTATTGGACTAGGCGGTGTGCTTCGAATGCTTCATGAATGTGTCCTGACCAAAATAAGATGAAGAGGAGTTGACCTCGATAGAATAGCTTTCGAGGTAGCGGAGCTTGATAAAGTGGACGGATGGATGGTCGTTTGAGGGAAGGCCCAGAAAAAATATCACAATGATGTGGTCCTTTGTTCGAGATTAGGATTGTAGGGAGTGCGACTGAAGTTTTACATTGGCTAGACATAGGGAGGATAATGGGCATATAAGTATGGATAAGATCTTTATTGATGTAAGCCTTTTGAATAGAATCCAAAAACAAACCTACAAACGCTTATGCCCTAAAAACCTCAAAATAGTCCACTCTTATCATTGCCATAAATAACTCTATTTAAAAAGAGAGAGAGAAATCCATGTTCCTATCCAAAACCAAAACATATATATGGAGACCTCGTGCATGTGTGTCAATATTGTCGTGTGCCGGTACCAAAGATCAAAGGGCTGAAATATTTTCAAAGTTACCCAAAAAAAGAAAAAAAGAATAAAGATGGCTGGGCCTGGAAGGCAGTGCGGTGCTCTTGGTTGACCCATAAGCATAAGTGATAAATAAAGAGCTGACTCATCACCTGACCCAACCTTTACATATAAAGAGGATAATCATTATTCATTAAATAAATATTATTTTCAACACCTTCGATTTCTGATTTTTATAAAACCCAATTCCGCTCTCCCGTTGCAGCCGCATTACTCCACACGTACTATTTATGTACCCATGATCTCCTCCTCTAAAGGTCCTTCCTCTCCGCTTCTCTCCTTCAATTTCAAATCCACCTCTCCCGCGCCGCCACGTGTTACGCTCCCTCCACCTCTCGCAGTCGCCGTCACTACAACAAAAACAGCTGCTTATTCAACTGGAAAAACAAGCACGTATCCACGACCACACCGGATGGCCTCGTGCGCGTCTCTGTACGAGATTCTCGGTTTACCTACGGGAGCCAGTAGTCAAGAGATAAAAACAGCGTACCGGCAACTAGCGAGGGCTTGCCACCCCGATGTTGTGGCCCTTGATCGCAAGGATTCGTCGGCCGACACCTTCATCAAGATTCATACTGCTTACTGCACTCTATCCGATCCCCAAAAACGCGCCGTTTATGACCAGAAACTTTTCCGCGGCAGAAGCAGAATTAGCAGACCGCTGACTACTGTCTCCGGTTTTTCGGGATATTCAGGTCGGAATTGGGAGACCGACCAGTGCTGGTAGCGAGTTGACTCACCTGCTAAAAAACTCTCTACATATTGGGATTTTTAGTTATTTGTATATATGAGCCTTTGTCTGTGTACAGATCAATATACATATAAATGAAAAAGCAGAGTATTATTAATTATTATAATATTGAACTTGAATTTGGCGCATAGATTGGAATTGGCAAAATAGTTTTTTTATTTACTGGCGTTATAGCTAAAATTAACACAATAATCGGACGCAGCATTTGGAAGAAGAAATGGCATAAGGGAAACAGGACAAAACGAGGGAGCAGGAACACGTCAATTTTTTGGCAAGAAAATTAAGGCAGCTGGAAGTGAAAAGCAAATTGAAAGTCAACTGGGAAGAAATATTTTCGTTACTTAAACTTTCAATAATTTTCGGGAATCCGGAGCCTCATAATTGAAGCAAATTAAGCAAGTGATGATCAAATCAAACCCCTTGTTCTTCTTTATCTTCTAAATTAATTAAGTGGTAGAAAACGAGCGATCGATGATAAGGTGTGTTGAAAATTCGTTAGCTTTGTATTTCCAAGTCGAAAGCAGTGGCATGCTATTATTTGCTAAATTAATTAAAAATGATATTGTAGAATGTAGTAATATATTAAGGCCGATAATTGTCGGTAAAGGGACTCAATAAAAAATTGGTAAAACATGTTATCAGTTTGATTTTTACGATCCATGTCTCAACTGATCGACGTTCTCAGAAAGAAATAATACTTAAGTAAAAGGTTGAGGCAAATGACCTATGAGATAAGAAAGAGAATAGCCATGCACAAGATTCCGTTTCCATTACTTTATTACAACTGAATTATTCAATGCATAATATAATTATATTTATCACATAAAAGCAAACTCCTTTTTTCCTTTTAATTTAGTGATTATATTAATTGCCGACATGATAGTAGACGCATCACACATATCTTAAGCCAGGTTTTAATTATCAACAGATGTTACAATACTAACAGCAACCTCAAAACAAAATAAATATTCCGTTTGTCTCTACACAAGACACATCAAACGAATAAGATATTAGACTTTTTTACAAGTTGAATAATACAAAACTTTAGATATTTTATAAAATATGTTATTTTAAATTAATATATCATTAAGTAATTGAAAGAGTGAATTTATAAATTAAGTAAACTCATTTAATAGGGGCAATAATATATTAATATATAATACGCTACATTATATCATTTTGTATATAAGAATTATATAGTTTATAAGTCTAATATCACTATAAAAGTTTAGATTTTTCTAATTAAATAATGTAATGTTAAACTTACAAACTCTCAATATATATGTGTGTATGTGTATTCTCTTTTACAATTATACTATGACACATTAAATTTGTATAAAAAAAATTTGTAAGAATATTATCTTTTATAGATGAATTAAAATAATATATATTTCGATTTAAATCTTTATATGTATGAATTTGTATAAAAGAGTTTGTAGGAGTTGTATTATTAATGAATGTATTAAATTAGTATCTACTTATTTGGATCTTGATGAGCTTATAATTTTTGTATTTAATTTTATCTAAGAATTGGTTTTTTAAATGGAAAAAATAAATTTGTTTATATATAATATAATTTTATTTTATTCCGAAGAAAAAAAAAGATATAATTGTGGCAACTGGATACGGCAGTAGAAGAAGCATTTAGGTTCATATTAAAAAAAAAAAAAGTAATACTAAAAGAGAGAGAGAGAGAGAGAGAGTTGAATATTTGATGCAGCGCCATGTCCACCGCTAAAATCACAGTCAGTGAGCGAAATATCCACGTGGTCCTCTTCTCTTCTCTCCCCTCCTCGCCCAACACTACACAGCACAAAAGTGCCTTCTGCTGCTTACATCTCATCCACAAATTTTTTAATTTGATGGATCACTGACAATCACTGTTCTCAGTGTTGTTAAGTTAGAGAAAGAGTTGCCAATAATTGCCATTCATTTTGGACAGAAAAGTTGGACTAGGGTTTTTCAATTTTATTCTAAAATAAAAAACTTAATTAATTATCTTTTTTTAATATAATTCATTTAAATTTGTTTATATAAACTAAACTAAAAATGAATTGGATAATTAGATTAATGGTACTCCTCTGATTGGGCAGTGGCCCATGTATTTAAAAAATATATTTTGTAAACTATATTTAATAAAAATATTTATTAATTGTTTTCTGAACTATACCAAAATATCATTATCAGGATTAGCTACCAATCACGAATTTTCTTCATTTAAACTCAAAATTCTCAAAAAAACAAATACATTTTCTCAATTATTTTGAAAAAAAAAACAAAATTCATATACAAGCACACCTTAAAATTTATGAGTTGGGTCTTATACAAAATAACTAACAGTAACAGATGGACTGGGCTATTGATAAAATTATTACTATTTTATTAATTTTAATAATTTAATAAGTAATATTGGAATAGAACAACAAAGAGAGGAAATTTTTTCCTTGGTCCGGGTTTATTTTCCTTCCTGGTCTGGGCCAATTTGATTTTGGCATTCCAAGTAGTGCTCCAAAGGCCAAACCGTGCATATCTAATGCCACTTGTTGATCTCTCATAGACGCACCTGTCTATGATAACATGTGGAAACCTCGTATACTTGTTTATATTAACGCTCCTTGTTGGTTATAATTTTCAATGGCGTTGAATGTTGAAGACAATGAAAATAATAAAGATAAGTAGTCTTTTCGTTAAGTTGATCAATAAAATTGAGATTTTGATGAAATTTTTCATGGACTGAAGTCTAAATAATTAAATAAACAAAATTATGCATTAAAATAAACATCTATGTGTTACACAAAACAACAAATAATGCATTATATGGTCAATATATTCCATTATTTTCTAAAATTAATCCGACTATCAAAAAAAGTAAATAATAAAAAAGGGAAAAATCCTAAAAAATTAATCAATTAAAAAAAATATCCTACAATTAAATAAAAAACAAAATATTTTCATTTAAAAAAATTAAAGATAGTTGATTAATCATATTGAAATAGGATAATGGTATGATGATATAATATATATATATATATATATATATATATATATATTATTGAGTAATATTATATTTATAATTCATCTAGAATCAATTTTTTTATGATTTGAGTTCACAAAATATTATTATTTTATTAAGTAAAAAATAAAAATTAATAAATAAGATTAAATTATATAATATAAAAATTATTTATTTATTAATATTTTATTATTTTATATTGTAAAATAAATTAATTATAAATAAATTATAAATATAATATTAATTTTTTTAATGCTTCTTGAGTTAATTATTTAGGCTTAAGAGTAGAAGGTCAATTTCGTTAAATTCCCAAATTTGTCGATGGAGTTAGCAGCGGGAGCGGTGCCGCTGATTGTTATAAAAACCTGAAGTGGCGGTGTAAAGATTTCTTAAATCCCAAACGAAGGGGTCGGCAGAATTTATTCTCAAAATAATAGTGGAGTCAGAGTTAGAAAGAGTTTGAGGCGATTTTTATTTCAAAAAGAAATTATTTGTACTTTTATAGGTTCACTTACCCATTTGCCCTTTATCAATAAATGTAAATATAATAACGGTAAAGCTATTTTTTTTTTTGTAACCGAGGTGTCTAGACCAGCTTACGCACACTACGACTAATCCTCGGAGGAGACTAGTACCACAACCCACTGTCACGGTGTCCCACTTAAATCATGGAGGAGGTCATTGTGGAGACTCGAACCCAGAACTTCACCGTTGGTGCTGTACCAACTCCATCTTGGCCCGCTTCACTACTTGAACCAACCCATTGTGGGTGGTAAAGCCATTTCCTAATATGGCAATTATGGATGGAGTTTGTGATGGTTAATATATAGTAAACATTAAATAAAATTTTTCAATTTCACTAACGTGTTCCCTTGACTTTTTTCTTTTTAATATTAATTAATAGTTACTCAGGATCAACAATGACTTAAAAATTTTAATAATGTAATATCTGAAAATAAAAAATAAAATAAAATAATTCCTCTAAATCTGAATATCTATCAGTCATTCATATTAAATTTTACATAAAAAGGAAAATTTAGAGCACTAATATCATGGGAGAAGGGCAAGGTTGACATTTCTATTAAAAAATTATTATTGTTAATTTTTTTAATTCCTCCTTTTCTCCATTTTGGTACTTCTTTCTATGGTTTTACTTTGCACTCGTTCCCTTTCTTCTATTTACAGAAAGAGAATTGAACTCACTTCTCTCATCTCTCCTCCTCTGTTTCCTTGAAGCTTCCCTGCTTTCTTACTGCACTCAAAGTTCGAATCTTTTCGTTTGAGTTTTTGGGTTTGGAAATTTGAAGATCGAGAGTGAGATGGTTGATGAGAGTGGCTGGTAAGTTCCTCAATATTCTTTATTTATTTATTTATTTTTCGTGTTGGTTGTCGATCTACATTGTTGTCACATTTGGGAGTTTATTGTTATTATATTTGTGTTAAACTTTGTATATTTTATTATTTTGTTGTGTAAACGCGACCTTTTGCAGGTGGCTATCTCCTGATTTTTTTTAAGGTTGATATAATATTTATTTATATTGTAAAAAGAATCTAACGGTAGATGTTAAACATAAAACGTATCTTTCTAATATTTGTAAATTCCAATATCAGACGAGAGATGGGGAATAAGATCATGAGCAGCACTTGATTAAATATTAATAAAAAGTGTGTTTTTTTTTTAAATGATTTGTTTAGAGACATTAAGGATGAAAAAGAGACCAACACAAACGCACACTATTATACATTAATGAAGCTCTTCTCTTGTACGCTAAATTGCACTCTGATGCTGATTTATCTGTAAATATATGTATACAGAATGTGATGGCAGAGCAGAAAGAATCAAATCGCAATAATTTAAATAATAGGGGAAGATTTTTTGAGATCGGGGAAGGCTCTAGAGCATATAAAACAAGACGGAGAGCTGTTGGTGGAGTAGAAGGTAGAAATTCGGAAAATTTATGGGTGGAGAGGCGTCGGGGCGATGCTCACGGACTAAGAGGGGGCACGTCGCATTGCATATTAAGACCAGTGAGAAGACAGTGGCGTACTAGACAGCCAGTCGCAGCAGGCACTGTACAGCTGATCCGATCCAGACTATGTTGGGTCCGATTATATTGGTTCTTTATGACAAGAACGAATAGCCATAGCTCTTGCTCATCTTTGTTCTCTCGATGATCAAAGAACCATTTTCATTGACAATGGAGGTATATATATGCATTTTCGTTATATTCGTTAGTAAGTTTGCATTTGCATGTTTGTTGATTGGCTGGGATTTATTAAGGTATTTGAAGTTTGATTTGAAATTACTGATCACACTTCCATTCTTTTTTATATGTAGGGTTAGAATTGCTTCTTGGGCTTCTTGGTTCTACAAGCCCTAAGGAACAACTTGATGGTGCTGTGGCTCTATTCAAGTTAGCTAACAAAGCATTTGCTCTTTCTACTATGAAGGCAGCACCCCATTCTCTAACACCAAATGTAAGCTTTGAAGCATTTTAAGTAGTTTTTTGTATTTTATTTATGGACAATCTTTTGCTATGATATGCAATGTATTGAGTTTTTTTTTTTTTTTTTTTTTTGGAATATACAAGTATTAAGTTACTCAATTTTTACTTCGTGTATGCTTTGAGGGAGTGATCTTGTGTTTTACAAGTTAGAACTTCCAATATATATAATGTACTTTGCAAATCACGTAAGCAAAAATTTTGTTCATATGTGAATAGAAATGTGCATATCTTTTTAGATGTTTGAGAATGTGAGAATATAATATACTTTTGAAGTTGATATTTATTGAGAATTTTTTGCTTACATGACAAAAAATTCTTGGTGCAGGTCTATTTAGGAGATAAATTTGTAAATGATAAGACATGGTCAGATGTTACATTTCTACTTGAAGATTGTAAATTTTCCTTCGTATCTGGAGTTTTTATGTGTAATTATGTGGAATCTATTGGTAGAATTTAAATGACTGAAGCATTAAGAGTCTTATTAGCATGAAATCCCCTCTTTAAATCTAAAGTTATGTCTTTAAATGCAGGTAGAGAATTTCATGCTCATCAGATTTGCCTACTTGCTTCTTCAGATGCTTTTCGTGCAATGTTTAATAGTGGTTTCTTGGTTAGTGTAAATATATTGTTCTATTCCTTCTCTGTTTTAGGTTGAAGTGGAGTTGCTGTATAATTTTATAGTGTTGACTATTGGATAGATCCATTATGCATTTTGATTTTGCAATTGAATGAGATATTCCTTATATTGTCTCGGAATTTGTGCTTAAAGTTTATCTTTTTAATTCCAACTTAAAAAAAAGCATAAAAATCAATAGTGTGTTTTATCTATTGACGCTCATTTAATGGATAAAAAAGCAGCTTTATATGTATACACATTCTTAATTATTTTTGTTGATATTATTTTCAGGAGAAGTATGTAAGAGAAATTAAAATTCCAAACATTAGATGGGAGGTTTTCAACTTGATGATGAGGTTAAGTGAATTCTGTGCCTTCCAATTTCTTGCAATTGTATGCTTTCTAGTTAGCTTTTTTAAAAAACTACATTTGTTTCTTGCATTGCCTTCCAATTTCTTGCAATTGTTTCTAGCTAGCTTTTTTAAAAAACTACGTTTGTTTCTTGCAGATATATGTACACTAGATCGGTAGATGTTACGTTGGATATTGCACAAGATTTACTCAAAGCCGCCGATCAATATCTTTTGATGGGACTTAGGCGACTTTTTGATAATACAATTGCTCAGGTGACTTGTGAGTGTTGGTTTCTACTTTTTGCTTCAATGTAGCTTGTAAATCGGAATACACCTGATACAAATGTTATATTTTAGGAAATATCACTGGAAAATGTTTCTGGCATATGTAAATTCTCAGAAGCATTCCAAGCTATCTTCTTGAAGCACAGACGCATCTTGTTTATCTTGGAGCAATTTGTTGAATTGTCGGCTAACCCTGAGTATGTGCTCTTATTATCCTAGCAGTTTTCACCTTTCTTCTTTGACTTGGTAAACTTGAAAACTTTGCTATTTTTTGCTTCTACATCTAAGAGAGGGAAAAACTTGTAGATATGAGTGCTCCAAAGGCTTTTTATAAGTTATCTTAAGCATAACAGATGAAGTTATTATTTTATTTTAATCCTCATGCAAAATTCTCTTAATTTTTATTAGGTCTTACACTTAATTGTTAGATAGGGATTATCTTTCCATGATCATATATGATTTTAATTTGTTGGAACTTTGGAGTCTGAAATTGCTATTCCCTTGTAGGGTAAATCTCCATTAGACAATTGGTTAAACTACTCTCTTAAGTTGTCAGTGTTTGCTATTGCTATAACATGTCGCCATCGTTGTTAAAATATTATGTATATGATGACAATTTGCAGGTACTCTCATCTAATCCAACAGTTTTTACCGAAGATCAACAATTACTTTACCAAAGCTCTTTCTGAACCTAACTAACATATGGAGTTGTAGACAGCCAGTTGTAGATTCTTGATCCTAGCTAGATACTATCAAGATACTATTTAGAGCTAACCTTTAAGCTACGAATGGATTGGGCCAAATCTTTCAATACTACCTTGAGACTATTTGTACAGTTAATGACTTAATGTACATAGATTAATATATTCCACATGCTTTTCCTTTTTTTTTTTCTTGGTGTATAACTCAATATAACTCATTACATTAGCTAATCATTTACATGTCAATGTCTATTAAAAAAAAAGATAGATTAGGTGAGAAACCTGGTATATAAAAGCATTTGACTGCTTTCTGAAAGTGATGCATTATATAACTGAAATTGTTATACAATTCTTGGTTTTCAAGCTTTATACCAACAAAATCTTTTCATAATCAAAACATAACATATTGAGACAAGTTCAAAATGGAAGTAGATACATCTGGTGTAATGAGGAGTAAAACTCCAGGACTACAAGACTTGGCCAAGAGGTCATAAGTGTGGTCCTGGCCAGAGAGGAATCAGGGAGGACTGGTCCAATCGAGGGTGCAGCCCCGTGACTCTCGCAGTGTCCCATTGTTGGGAAAGAAACTGAAATCCTAAAATCCCAAGCTGTAAAACAGGAAGAAGAAGGAAAGTTTTACGGGGTGTTGAGTTGGGTTACTGGTAATAGGTCTCTGCCTCAACAGCTTTTAAAAATTGAAAAGAGAGCTACTCTTTTATTTTTTTTGCTCCAGAGTTGATTCTTTTGTTTTGTTTGATGGTGTAGTTTCGTAATTAATATAATAATATTGACAAAATCTATCACTTATTATTTTATTCAATTAAATATAACATCAATGATTAGCTTGGTACGTTATTAACGTTAGGCGAAATTCTGGAAAAGTGAAAATTTACTGCAGGTTAAGCACTTTTATTTGTTGAACTTTGTAAATTTTGCCTATTGAACACGTAAAGATTTTGTTATTTTAATCACATATCGAAGATTATATATATATATTTTTAATCTTTTTAATCACATATGATAACATACATGAAATCTTTTTACGCTACCGTTAATTGAAACTTAACACAAACACACATTATATATTTTTACAAACTTTAACAATTAATGACAAAAGTAAGATTGTAACAAACATCAACAATCATAAACCGGCTGTAGGAGAAGTAGAATAAAAAAGCTAACAGTTAACAAGGATAAGTAACAAACGCAACACAAGCACCTATGCTATGTGAGCCTCCACGTATGTCCAAAGAGGTAGCCCTCAAGCGCCTACGAAGACCACGTCGAAAGGTTCATTTAATCATTTCCAAGGATGTAACATGCAGAGAAGATATTAAGAGTAGTATTGAAACAAAGCATAAGCATCACAAGTAACATGAAGAGGAATCACTCTCTGCTAGTGAATTATAATGACAGGTAAAGAAGAGAGATCATCAATTTTGAAAAACTAATCCAGAATTATATGTAATGTGAGACTGAGTATATTTCTATAATGAATAATACAAAACAAAGCAGAAGCTGCATGTATGCAATTATTATTGAAATTTAAATAACTAGAGGGGAAGAAATTCTTACGACTATGCTTTAACCAATTTGGAGGCGGCCAGAAAATCTTAGAATATCCTGGAAAGTCTGAGAGTGCACAGAAAGTTTCATCCTCCAGATCAAAGATTGCACACTCCCAGCCAGGGTGAAGATCCCGTTTTAAAGGGAAGGAATCATCGGTGAAATAGACACAATTGCCTTTGAGACCTGGGAACTCTTTTGCTGAAACCGCAAACGAGCATTCAGAACTAAAGAATATCGCTCCGTCCTGATCCAAACCCTTGACCATCTTAAGCCATTTACGATTCTCGAGGTCAAGCTTAAAAACATTCAAATGAACTCGGTTGTTGGCATCACTGTGAAGAGAGTCATCTTCGTAACCGAATTGCCAGGGGCCGTCTAATAAGTACTTTACGATCAAATACAAGTCCTTGGACGATTTTGCCAAGTACTTATAATCACTGTTACCAACTGGAGCCGAAACCTCAGTAACATTCAAAGACACAGAATCTATAGTCATGGTAACACCCTTGGAAGTCAAAGCATAGAATTTTCCTCGATGAAATATTACATCTTCAAAAGAAATCTCAGGACCAACATCAATTTTACTCCAATCCACTTCTCCCTTTCTCCACACACCCAAAACCCCTCGAGAATGTAGAGCCATGACCGTGAACCCCTCCTCGATTTCTTCAAGACCAGAAGAAACAACTACTTTTCTGATAGAAGGATACTGAAACTTGTCCAACTCCTTGCACTTATCTTCAACAACAGAAGCTCTTTTCAAACCGTATACTTTGCTTACTTCCTTCACACGGTAGTCCAACAAGTTCAAAGACTTGGGTAGCCTCTTGGACAAGTTTTTGTAACTGTAAGTTATGTCATAGAAGGGATCCTGAACATGAACTCTGCCTGAGCTCAACTCTTTCACTTTAACAAACCACGTTTTTGTGGTTTCATGCGCATTGGTGATTTTATTCAGAGGTTGAAGGGCGTAAATGGTTGACTGGGTCAGCAAAAGTTTCTTGATACTGTTAAGGTTAGGGTTAGGGGTAGAGAAAGGGGATGGACCACCAGGGATTGGAATCTTCAGCTCTTCGTATGGAGAAGTTGGTTTAGGAGGAGGCGGCACGGAGGATAAAAATAAGCTACAAACAGCACGTAAAGAGAGTATCTGAGTTCGGTTGTCTAAGTGATCAGCGATCAAAGGAAGAAGCTGGCTTGGGAAATCAGTCCATCGGGGTGTAGTGTCGGCCATGGCTGGCAAACAAGCTCACAAAGGTCACACTAGAAGAAGAGGGAGAAGATGGAAAAGCTTGATGGGACTCAACTAGGAATGCGAGTGTGATGAGTACTGGTTTCACTGGGTTACTTGTAAAAGAACAGTTTGCTCGAACTTTGATAAATAAATAAAATCATTTTTGGATGGGATTCGTAGGTACTTACTTTGTCATAGATATTAGATAATAGTAAAAAGATTTAAAAAATAAAACTCAATTTTAACATACGTTTACGTGTATTTTAATCAACTTCTAAATAAAATGAAAAATTCACCTTTTTTTCTTTAAAATTAACTCATAATCACGTCTCATACAATACTATTCCCATAATAATATTTAATATTAAGGTAAGCCTTTTTTTCTTTTCTGAACTTCTGTAACATAAGAATTATATAGAGACAGAACAAAAAAGGTCATTTTGAGAGTAAACTAATGCTATCATTAATATCATAAATTAGTTCTGATGAAGAAAAAAAAAAAAAGGCTTAATTATGCTATGTACGTTCTCCTATGGGCCCGGTACGAAACGAAAATCATTCTCAATATTGGATGTGCTTCAACATATCTGATTTTGCCCAAATTTTTGCGTTATATATATATATTCTGTAACGGTTCTTTTATTTTCTTGTTCATGATTAAGCTTTGAATTAACTAACTTGATTAACATGTCAGCTGTTTGAAAATGGTTCGGTTTGCATTAATGTTCGAGAAGCCTTCAACATCGATCTTATTAATCTAATAAGTTTTCATGGACCTATAAGCTACCCTCTTGTATTGTTGCAGTTGCTAGTTCATGTGGTATCAGTAATTCAGATGTTGCATGGAAGGGGTTATAATAATTAAATATATTCTTTAATGATACAATGTTTTATTAAATATGTTAATCTTTACGGACAGCTAATAGATTGCCAAATAATTAAAAGCTTAGCTACTGTAACGACTGGTCATCATATTAATGCTCATGTCAGCATATGGATCGTTTTTCACTCAACTCTTTCCCATAAATAAAACGTTGGTCCAAAAGTTAACTTGTTTCTTATTCCTTCAAAGAACGATGCTGAAAGAGTTTTTGTCTACACATCTGCTGCTACATCTGATCCTACGCTGTAACATGGTTAACCATTCAAGACGATCCAGCTCATGATGTTAATTTGAATCTTGAGTGAGCATTGAATAGGATTTGTGAAGATTTTTGCTACTTAAATTTGTAAAATCTGCTTTATTGTGATATATATAGTTGACAAATATATATATATATATATATATATATATATATATAGGATTTCAGTATATCGATGATTGGGTAAATAACATGTGACTATCTTATCTTCTGCATGGGAGTTCGCTGCAAGTTTTAAAGTTTGATGCATCTCATAATAACTAGTCTATGGATGCTCACAGGACAGACTACATATGTGTGTGTGCGCGTGTGTTTAAGCATATCTTATGTTGACTTAAAACTTTGCATTATCTTGTAATGGTTATTCATGCATGGAAGTAATTAGTTTAAGATATTAATCTTCAGAAATTAACAACATGCATAATTACCTCTACTAACTATTTAATTCTTTAATTATCTATATATAGTCTTAAGTATTACTTAAGTGAAAAGTTTGAGGCCATTGGGCTGTGCCATATTTAGTGAAAAGAGGAGTGCGGGCCAGAAAAGAGAACTTGAAACAGGAAGAGTAAACATAAGAGAAGCAGACAAGAGATAGAGAGTTAATTAGAAGTAAACTACTGTTTCTTCGGTACCCTTCCTCGGTGCACCTAATTTTCAAAGTGGCAAGACTTCACAACAATTAATGACGCTATAAATGCACCTACATTGGGATTGGCGTATTACAGTCTATATTAGGTTATCAATTGCAAATATTGATATCTGATATCGGCCTTCTTAATTGGGTTTGTCTAGAATTTTGGTACAAACTAACAATCCTTCTGCTTCTAGCCAGCCTCATGTTTATAAGGTAATATTTTTGCTTTATTACTTTACTTTCATTGTATAATATAATTTTTTTTCAATTAATTAGAGTTTTTTGACAAAATCAAATCTTAATTAAAACTTAGTGTTTGTTGCATTAACTAAAAGCTGTATCTGATAACTAAAAAAATATTAATTTTTAATCAACAAAATCAATAGTGTTATTTTGAAGCTTTGTTGAATCTCCTTCTATATATATATATATATATATCCTAAATCTCAAATAAGTTTACCAATTTGATAAGAGAGACTTTTTAAGTTATAAGAAGAAGTATATTATCTTTGTCACGCTCTAAAACTTTGTAAAACCATCATTTTATGATTATAATTTTCTTAATTTTATAAGTTTACTTACACTGCAAGTAAAATGTGTGATGGAGTTGAAAAAAAGTGTTTCCTCAAGGCTCAAAATTTGCTTCTTCAATGATGATGAACGTTGAATAAAAGAAAAATGGTGCAGCTAATGGGAAGCCTCTTCAACCACCATATATATATTGAAGTGTCTTCATTCTAAATGAAAATTGATTGTATAGGAGAACTTTGATTCCACTAGCATAATATCTTCTCATCATGACATGTACATCATGATAACGATCGACTCCATTCACAAAATCTTTATTATATATATATATATATTTTAATTTTAAAATAATTGTTTGTACAATCATGAGCTCAATTGTCCTCTATCAAAAAATGAAAGTAAATAATAATAATAATAATAATAATAATAATAATGGTAACGCTTTTGATTTATATTGGCATTTACCAACTGGAATAAAACTGCAATTACCATCGGATACTTGATGCCCTGATGGTTGTATGTGTATATATATAGGCCTCCCATTCGCTCAAGTAGATTAAGAAGTTCTTTCGTTATGTGGGGTTAACTAGATTTTAGAATACTTTATGATTGTTAATTGCTATGAGTAATATGTGATATATATATAAAACTTATTCCTTATTTATCTTCTTATTAATTGATTCTATTTCATATAAGTGATTTGATGAAAATATGTTTCGATAAAACATTTTAAAAAAAGTAACTTTTAGATCAACAATACTATACTTACAAAATTGAGATAACCTCGTAACTATCACATGATATATTTCAATTTATTTTCTTAATTATTTCAATACTTATCATCTTTATGCAATTTATTTATCCTTTGTCTTACATTTTAATTCATCACCATAAAAAAAATTTATTAAAAAACTATGTGTGATAGTTGACAAGGCCGTATCATATCATAAATCACATAAGTTGGGATACAAGTTTTATATCACTATCTTTTAGATATAATTCAACAAACTAATGTAATATCAAAAAATAATAATAATTTCCTCTAAATGTGATTATTTGATAATTTATATTATTATTATACTTTTAAAACGGAAAATTTAAAAAACTAATGGCATAAGGGCACAGTCGATATTTCATATTTATATTATTATTATTATTTCCTCTTTTATTCATTCTTCCCTCCGGCTATATTTTCTATTTTCGTACACTCATTTCCGTTCTCCTCTTTTTGCGGAAAGAAGACTAAACTCTCTTCTTCTTCTTCTGCCTTTTTTTTTTTTTTTAATTTTTTTCAGAATCCTTCTGTGTCTCTTATTCTACTTTTTTATTCTTTTTTCTGTTGGGTACGTTGAAAACCGAGTAAACAACGACGATTAAGTGGTTCCACGGCAGAGGCAATGGCGGTTGGATTGACTACATCACAGGATGAGGTGGTTCATACTAGCTAGCATATAGGCAGCGCCCTGAAAAGCGGGGTGAGTTCGACTGTACTGATTTTTAATTCTAAATCCTTCGTTGTTTTTTATTTGGGAATTTTTCAAATTTTCTTTTGTCAAATTTTAGTTGTTTATATATGAGACTATTCCTCTTTCTTTCTTTTTTTTTTTTTTTTAATTCTGAAGGCGACCCTTTGCAAGCGCCGCCTTGAGATATCTTAAGATTTATGAAATCTTATGAAGATCAAGCAAAATATGACTAAGTATACAAAGATTTTATAAAATGAATAATAGAGGAGAGACAGGGAAAAAGATAGACTTCATTGATATTAATAAATAAAAAATGTGCTTTTCATTGAATAATAAACAAACATCAGGATGAAGAAGAGACTAATACAATATACTATAACACATTACAGATGGAGGCCTCAATGTACCAAACCCCCAATATCAATCTTCGAAATATTAATTTTGTGCAAGCCATCTAAGTCAGGATTGGCCTGGAAAAGTACTATATTCGTTGCAATCTCTTTAACGAGACAGCAAGAACTATAAAATTCGAAATACACCTCATTCTCTCTTGCGAATTTAGTAACGGAAATATAATTTCTTGCGACAGTGGGTACAACTAAAACATCTTGCATAAAAAATGTGCATGGCCAGAATATCATATTATTGGTAAATGAAATTAATCTCACCTATGTGAGATACTTTTAGCTCTGCACCATTTGCTAGATTCACTTTCTTTTCCCCTTCACACTTCGAACTCAAATATAGATAATCAAGATCATTGGATAAATGATTATCTGTGCTTGAATCTAGAAACCATTCTGTCACAGCTCTACCACCATTAGAACTTGAACTTGCAATTCTCTGCATTTTACCTCTAGCTGTATGAAATTTGGACTCGAACCTACTTGTATTAGAATTGCTTCTGCTAGAAGGATTCAAATTATTTTCAATTTATGTTTTGTGGAAAACAAAGGAGTGAAGGAAAAGGAGAGAACACAATTGTTTTACAGTATGAAAGAATTTCTAAAATGTAATATAATGTATGTCTTAATAGAGTTTATATAAGATTGTAAGAAGCCTTAATTCAAGATATGTTGAGTAAAGTAGATAATAATACATTTGGACACCATAAAAGAAAATTTTGATTTTAGTGACATTAATTGTCCACCTCTTAATGCACTAAGAGGTTTACTAGTTCTGTCATTGTGGCGATCTTTTGTCCCTCATTACAAAGTGGACAAGAGTTTTGGGTTTTTATCCATCCTTCTTTCCTACTAAAATTTCAAAATTGAATAGATGGTTTTGTTAATGGATGATCCCTTGTGTACATTTCCTTTTCTATTTTAACTTCTAAATATAATTACAGTAGTGCTAGAGTTACAACTCAAATACAATAAAAAGTCTACAATCTAATGTATTAGTTTACATAGCAAAAATTCACTGGAGGAGAAAACAATGAGAGAAGTTACATCTATAGTAGAATTTTGTTACTTAAGCTGTCATATTTATAGACCTTATGTTGTAATTCTAGAATTATTGACATAATTAAAGGGTAATTTTATGAGTTGTAAATTCTTGAAGATATTAATATGATATATTTAGAAAATTAGAGGTGGAGGACTATCTAGTAAACCATTTTTGTAAAAACTAACATGAGCTCTTGGATGATCGGGCGCGTAAGTTACATAAATTCTTAGGCAAGTTTGTACTAGTATCATTATTTATTAAAGTAGCATTCAATGTAAACTATATGATTTAACTTTAGATTCACTTTTTCTCATATGCATGCATTATAGAGAAAGCCGTGTTCTCAAACTTTAACTTTGATCCACCAAGAATTCTAGTATTTTGTAATCTTTTGCCCCCATTACAAGGTGGACAAGAGTTTTTTTATTTTTATCCATTCTTCTTTTCTACTTATAAAACTTCAAAATGTAATAAATAGTTTTGTTAATAGATGATTTATCTGCCATATTTCTTGGTCTATGTTAAAGTTTCAAAAATTGGATTTCTATTCATCATTCTTTTCTAATAAAACTTCAAAATATAGTAGATGGTTTTGTTAGTGGATGATCCATTTTTATATTCGTTTTATGTTAAAGTTTCAAACATGGGGTAATTTTACGAATTGTGATTTTTTTTTTTAAGTATTAAGAAGATGTATCTAGAAAATTATATGGTATGATATTAGTCCTAACTTCTCAAGATTTAGCACTAATATAATTATGAAGAGAAGCTAGAAAGGTATGAGAGTAATTAATAGTACAAATAGCAATGTCCATATTTGCCATAATATATCTATACAATGATTTTATAAACTCAATAACAGAGGAGAGACAGAGAGAGATAAGATTATTCATTAATTTGTTTAGAGACATCAGTATTAGGAAAAGACAAACAAACACAGACACTCTAATACAACATAAATTAATAAAAGTTCTATGCAAACTGTATAAAATTGAACAAAACACCAACATGTACCTGCAACAAAAGCTTTTCAACTACCTGTATTAGAGCTTGAACTAGAATCAATCGTCTCTGCCATAAAATCTTCCACATAAACATGCTCTTTCAGGACCCTTGTTTTTAAGTCTTTCAAGGAATGATGCTGAGAGAGTTTTTGTCAACGGATGATCTGCTATATCTGATCCCGAATCTTTTCTATTGCAAAATAAAGATCCAGATCAAGATGTTTGGATCTTTATTTAGATCCATCCCGTACTGTGAAGTCTCATATATATGGCAATTTGGCTTTCCACCATTCTTAGTAGCTGCTTTGCCTAAGACTCTTTCATTTCCATCGCAGTCAGTGTTACATTGAAGAGTGAGCAAGAAGCTGCAATATGGCTTGCAGTTGCAGCCATGGATGGCAGGCAGTGATCACCTTAACGGACTAAATAATTAATGCATGCAGCGTTTAGCTCGAAACGGAACTGCATGCCAGTAAGTTTTGTGCAATAGTAGTTTTTTTTTTTTTTTGGTTGGGGCGTGAGGGGGAGAGAAGAGAGACTAGAGAGTTCATTCCTTATCCTTTATTGATGAATTTTATCTTGAATTAACTTTAGGTTTTCTCTATCTTTTGCCCTTTTGACTGTGAAGGATCTTAGGTTAAGATTTAAGGTATAATCATGAATGTCATATGTGAGAAGCGTATCGGCATCTCCACTTGTTGTAAACGTAGACACACACATATATATAGCTAGGTTACAGGTAGAGTTGTGCGTGCGTGAAAGTAATTTAACTAAGAGATTCTCTCACAAATTAATGGCGTGCATAATTACTGCTTCCAACAACTTAAAATCTTTAATTATCTATATATAGTTTGATCATAATTACATGGAAGAAGAGTTGTACATAATTACATTGGATTATTATAACAGGTCATCAATTGGACAAGTATGATCTCTCTGCTATTGGCCTTCTTAGTTCTATTCAGAATTTTGGTACAAACTTCCAATGCCTTTGCCTTTAGCTAGCCTCATGTTTAGAAGGTAATTTTGCATTCTAGGATTAACGGTTTCCTTATTTATCTTTTGTAAATTTTCTTAATTAACACATCACCTTAAGATATAGGTAATAGTGTAATTATTATTTAAATAACCAAGTATAGGAAACGATTTTTAATCAACAAAAGCATTGTTATATTGGAGGTTTATTAACCTTCTTGGATGCATTCTAAATCTTAAATAAATTTATTAATTTGATGGGGGAGAGTTTATAATGCATAAGAAGTATATTGTCACACTTAAAAAATTTGTAAAAGCATCATCATTGTTACCTCAAAGTCTGCTTCTTCAATGATGTTGAATGTTGAGTAAAATGAAAAGTGAATAAAGAGCGCCGTGGAGGTAGTGGGAATAATAAAAAGTCGCGTCAACCAACCATAATGTGAATTGCAATGGTGAAAACTTGATTATTAAAAAAAAAAAAAATGGAGAAGAAGAAGAAGATTCCACTCGCAAGAATTCTTTTTATGGTGACTTATATATCAATATCATGATAAAAATTCAGTATTAATAAAAAAATTGAAACCACTTCTATTTTTTTTTATCCGTTCACTAATATTTTGTCAACTCAAGTTGTAAAAAAAATTGATTTTAAATGAGTTATAAATATAATATTATATTACTTAATTAATTGTTATTAGAAACATGGGAGGATAGATATACAAATTATTCCTTATTTATTATTTTCATAAAGTCATTCTTATGTAAGTACTTGGATGAGATTAGGTTTATATTAAAACATTTTTAAGAAGTAATTTCTAGATCGATAATTTTATATTTATAAAGCTAGGATGACTTTATAACTGCATTATTACACGTTTTAAATGTTTTTTAATTATTTAAAGAGAAAAAATATTTTAACATAATTTATTAACATAAATTTTTAGCCATTGATCTCATCAAATTCAATAGTTGAAATTGAAAGTCAACAAATTATATTCAATATAGTCAACTCATCAATTATCTCAACCATTAGATTTTGTGGATCAGTGGTTATAAATTTATGTCTAGTTTTGTGTAAAAATATCTCTTCTCTTATTTAAATACGTATTACTTTGGGTAATTGAGTAATGTTACACTAACAAAGTCTCCATATAAATTTTGTATACGAAGTTGATATATCATCATTCTTTTAATGCCATATGATTCGTTAGTATTTATGATATTGACAACTCATATTAATCATTTTATTCACTTTGTATGCAGATTTTGAATGTAGCATTATTGTATGTAATGAGTTTATCTATCATTTATTTTATACTTCAATTAAAGATTTTTATCCCATCCTAATCATAAATAATTATTTTGACAAAATAATATTTATATGAGAAATGATAAAACAATTTCATATCATATCTCATATTAATTAGTTGGGGTACAAATTTTAGATCATTTACTTTGTAATTATAGTATTGGTGTTTCTAGATTTAATATTCCCGCAAACTAATGTAATATCCAGAACTAATAATAATTTCCTTAAAATGTAATGTGATTATTTGATAATATCTTAATGTATAATATTAATTTCAAAAACTAATGGCATAAGGGCAAAGCTGATATTTCATGTTTAGAATACTATTATCATTATATTATTTCCTTTTTAATTCTTTCTTCTCTCGTCCTCTAATTTCTATTTCTGTAAACCCATTCTCTTCTCTTTTTTGCAGAAAGAATTTTTTTTCCCAGAATCCTTCTTTCTCTAATTTTTTTTTTCTTTTATGTTTTGTTAGGAACGCTGACGAAAGTGATTTACTACACTCGTTATGGCACTTGGATAGACTACAATAGAGAGTGAGATGGTGAGTTTCTGTATTTTTTTAATTTTAATGATAAATCCTTCATTTTTTTATTTGGGAATTTTTGATTTTTTAGTCCAAATTAAATTTAGTTCTTTATATGAAATCTTTTTATTTATTTATTTATTTTAGGCTACCCCTTGCAAGTGTCTTCTGTGATATCTTAAGCTTTATGAAACCTTACGAATAATAAATAAAAAAATAACTAAATATACCGAAATTTTATAAACTCAATAATAGAGAAGAGATAGATAAAGCAAGATCAGTAAATAAAATTCTATTGAATATTAATAAAAAGTACTTTTTATTTAATAATAAACAACTGTCAGGATGAAGATGAGACTAAATTTGTCACGACCCACCCCTAGCTACACGGGTAAATCGTGCCTAAAACTATTCACTAAGAGAACGTTCTTTAATTAACTATTTTTTTACACTTTTTGCTATGTCGCTTTGATAAAACTATTCATAAAAAATTATTTCTAGTTCAGGTCTTTTATGTAAAATACTAAAAAAAATCCTTCGAAAATTTTAATGAAAAACCGGCAGAGTTTCCCCTATAATTTGAAGAAAACCCCCTGCAAAAACACACATTTATACACTTCTAAACTATTCCTCATCCCAACTTTTTTGGGACTTTCGTCCTTATCAACCATAACATACTAAAAGATAAATAAGTCATATTTCACATACTTAATATTTAAAAGCTTATACAATACATAAAAAAAATGAAATACTTTCAATGTACGAAAAATTATTATACATTGTGTGGCCCTCCCTAGCATCAGAGACAGTTTAGCATCAAACCTGTAGCACATGGTTGAGAAAAAGAATAAGAAAAAAGTAAGCTAAAGGCTCAGTGAGTGGACAAATTTTATTACATAAAATATTACTTTCTTTATTTTATACAACTCATTTCTTGAATAAAGCTTTGTGTTCTAAAATCTCATTTTTCTTAAAACAAAATACAATGTATAATTACTTTTAAAAGGGAACCAGTATACTCTTCTTTCTAAAATAACGTACAAACGACTATTTCTTCTCAACTTTCTTTATAAACTTTATTCTTATAATACAACTATAAAAAATTTATTAACCCTCTGTGAAGAAAATACTTTATATAATTCTTCAACTTACTTACCTAAATAACTTAATATTCTTAAACTATATAAGCAATTCAGTTGCGTACCTTTACTTTGAACCACCCTTATTTAGTCTCGTATACACTGCAAAATATATCACTATATCTCTTTCTTTTCTAAAAAAAAAACGTATAAACAGATGCCAAAAGAAATAAGATAACATAGAACTTTTAAATAACATTCCTCTCATCATATACTCAATCACTTGCTAAATTTATTCTAATCATAAATTGCATGACTATGACTATCTCATAATAAGATCATATAATACATTTCTAACTAGAAAACTCATATCATATTTATATTAAGAAAAATCTATCATACTTGTCAAAATATCATCAAATCTCTCATAGAAGTTTCAAAACAAATAACTTTTGATTAAAATCTTCAAATAAAATTTCTTGATTCTATACTCTTTAAAAGTAGTGAAAAGAATGCATATTTTCTCATTCTTATAAAATAAAACTCATGATGATGTGCTAAAATCATCGTTTCAGTTATTTAATAAACAAAACATAATTTCTTTAAAATCTTCTTGCAAAAGAAACTTTTACGAATAATGCTTCTTTCTCAAACTAACTCATATAAACGTATTTAAAACTCTTTTTATTATACTAAACAAGTACCCCTGAAACTGTCTGATCCTGCCTGGCGAGATCTAACATCGCACAGATAGAGCTATATGAATCTTCTCATACCTGGTGAGATCTACATCACGCAGGCAGAGCTATCTATACCTGGCGAGATCTAACATCACACAGACCTACTATCTGAATCTCCTCATACCTGGTGAGATCTACATCACGCAGGCAGAGTTATCTGTACCTGGCGAGATCTAACATCGCACAAGCCTACTATCTGGTCATACGCATGCGTAGAACTACCCCCAAAGGGCTAAAGCGCCCAGATCACACGGCCCAAAGCCTCTATGTGTGTCTGAACGGGCCCCAAAGGTCTCTATCTTTCTATCTGAAATCTGTTGTCTCACTGTCTAAGTGAGCTGGGTACTAGCTTAGTATAATATAATTAAACTTTCTTATTTTTGCTAAAAATTGATTTCTTTTCGAATTCATATGCTAAATCATTGCTTCTTATGCAGATTTATCAAAATCTGTAAAACTTATGTAAACTGAAACTTATACTATTCAAATCCTTGAAAATCCATAATAATTATTTAAAAGAGTAATTACAAATACTTTGAGAAATCCTCGAAATCAAATTACTATATAAAAAATATCATCATAATTGTTCTGCTTTTATACTTTCTATAAAATGATAGAATATGCATCTATACTAATATAGAAAACAATTCATGTATATATAATATGAACATTTCTTTAAAAGTGCTATATCTTTGCTCAAAACTAATTTTGAAACTAAAATTTATGTCTACAATCCTTTTGAAAACTAGTTTTGAAACACCTTAATAATTGAAAGCAAACATAACAAATGGGTCTATGAATCCTCGAGAAATACAAAAGAAGCTAACTTGAATTCTTCTGAGTTCGCTAAAATTCTCAGAAATTCTATAAAATGCTAAATAAATATAGCTAAGTAAATATTAAAACAAATATCTAATTATCCAGAAAAATAAATCTCATGCTCTTTCTAAAACTTTTTAAAATATCTATAAAATAAGATACTTTCCATCTCACTATAAACCATAATTTATATTTTTATCTTAAAATCCCATATTTTGCATGTAACATTCTATATAACATTCTTTCACATAATTATACTTCAAAATTTAACTAATTCCTAAAAATTTCAAGTTAGAATTTTAAAGATTTCCAAATTCTTAAATATTTCTAGAATTCTGCATTTAGGTCCTTACAAATTCTGGAACAGTTTTCTAAATTTGTAATTCAACCCTTACTGCTGAGCAGTTTTAGAATTTAACATTATCACCCCTGCAGAATGAAATTCTAATTCCAAAACTTTTTCTTTTTCTTTCTTTTTTTTATTTGCTATTATTCTAAATATAAAATCACTCATCATTTTATAAATCAAAAACACCATTTCTTCAACATATGTATTTATTTAAGGAAAATAACTAAATACCTCAGTTTTCAATACAATTTCATTTAATTATAAATGTCTCTTTTCCAATTATAAACAAAAACTTTCTACTTTCGATTAACATAGAACATATATTCATTCTACAACTTTCACTTTAAATTCATTTTTTCTATCGTATTCAAACTTATCAAAACAATATTTACTACATATTTAAAAACTAATTTACTAGCACTACCCATAATCATCTCTTTTATCCAAAATTAAATACTTTAGATACGCTTATTTCCGAAATACATAATTCATCATTATCGATTTTAAAAACATTTTAATATAACTCAATTAATTAATCTAATAACGTAAATCATATGAAAAACCATAAATTTAATACGCTTTAATATAAAATAAAATTCTTAAAACACAATTCACTCACTGAATTTAAGCTCTTTATGGATGAATAATATTATAAGAATTATTTGATGGCCGGAAACCATAACCGGAAATGTCACCGGAAAGTCGTCGCCAGCGAGAGAATAGTAACTAAATTTCATTTTTCTCCGATTTGTAAAATTTGTGTATCAACATGTAACAAAAATGGTATGGTTAAAAAGAGCATGAAACAAGCTTTAATTTAATGTATAAATTTATCGGTAACTCACCGGATTTTGGCCGAAAAATGCATAGAAAGCCGTTAGCTTTCATGCTTCGATCCGCAAAAACGGTGAAGAAACCAATGACAACATATATATGGATGGAAAGAGGACATTACAAGCTTCAAAATGATATATTGTAGGGTTGGAGACTCACCGAAAATCGGCCGGAATCGCTACTCAAAAACGACAGTGAACAGTAACCTGCGTGAACAGTAAAATGTTAATTTCCAGAATTCTCCCTCTCTCCTCCTATTCACTCTCACATTTTTATAAAAAAATATATGGGCTGGGCTGGGCCTTCTCCACAGCCCACTGGGTATTACAAAATTAAACACACGCTCTAATACGACATACTCAGAATTTTAATTTTACATAAAAGGTCTCTTTGTACCTCCTCAAATATTGAACTTTGATTGATGAATCTTGTAAGATACTGATCAGTCTAATTTTCATATATTATTTTCATCTTTTATCTTGAGTTTTATGTTTCCCTTTTGTGTTTAATTGATGAATTTTATCAAAGTTTGTTTGAGTTGAAACTAAAAGAATTTTAAGATTGTAAACCTGATTAAGTGAAGGCAAAGTTTTACAATAATATATCTCATATGGAAGGGTAATTTTGGATGGCTTGTAGAGGAAAATGAGCTGAATAGAAACTTTAAAACATTCCATTTGCACTTTCGGTGGAGCACTTATATCTAGCTAAGTGGATTGACTTTTGGAGGGGACATAATGATAATGCTGGTGGAATCCTTAGGAGAGGCAATGAGCATGTTGCTCTTTGGTCGGCTAAGAAAAGAAGAAGAAAATAGGGGAAGTTCATTCAAGAGAGGAGGGATTCAGATTGAGACAAAACTGGTGAGCAGAAGGCAGATCTCTGGTGATTCGGACATGGAGAGGAACTTCTTAGGGAGGAGAGGCAAAAACAAGACAGTTATCATCTTCGTTATCAAATATTCAATTCTCTATAGCTAGTTTTTCTATCCCTCTGTTCTCTTATGTTTAAAAACATGTTTAGCTTTGTGTTTGTTTCTAATATTAACTAATTTCCATTTTTGAGGGTGCAGATGTAGTTGTATTTTGATGTTTAATTTCTCTTGATTTTAGTTGATTGATGTTTATTCCAATAATGTTGAGCAGTTTAATTATATGCTTAATGCTTGTGATTTTTTGGCCAATTGTTGCATGAATTGAGATGTGGATTGAGATTGAAAAGTGATATTCACATTAATCCTTAATTATCTTGCCATAAATCATGCAAGATAGAGATATGAATGTTAATTGTGTAATTTTGTATGATTTCTTGTGTTTAATAGGTATTAATAGTGAGTTTGATGAGATAGAGATGTGATTCTAATATATTAATATACATTATTATTGTTTGAGAAAGAATAATAATCAAATTAGCAAAATCGATTGGTAATGATAGGAATAAACATTGGTTAATTGAATCAGAAAAGTTAAATTGATTAATTCTGGTGAAATCGGATCCATAGATTTTTAATCATTAAATTCTTCTATTCAAAATTTTTGTGAGTATATGTAGTGTTAAATTTAGTTTAATCAAATTTTACTTAATCTGTTTAACAGCTCAATTCTCTTTTATAATTAGTTTAATTAATTAGAAGTTAATACAATTTCGGTATTTAGCAACAACAGTCTTTAAAGGACGATACTTATATTCACATTTTATTACTTGTCCACGATATCGTATACTTATGATTTTATAAAACAAATCCATCGATGTTCGGATTTTCGTTAAAGAGTATTGTATTCATGGCTTGTTTCTTAATGTGACAGTAAGAGTCATAAAATTCGAAGTACAAATCATTTTCCCTTGAAAATTTAGAAATTGAGATGAGATTTTTGTTAATGGACGGCACGAATAACACATCATACATGTAAAATGTACACGGCCAATGAGTTAAAGCATTAATAAACGTAGTCTCACCTTTATGAGATATTGTTAGCCCCGCACTATAGAAATAACATAATTTAAAAAGAGTTTGTTACACTATAAACTTCTAGAGAATTCTTTTCTTATTCATTACTTAACAATAGTACATTCTGCTGCTTTATATACACGACTAAATACAAGCTTGACTAACTTTAAGCTGAGCTGGACCTTTTCTAGCTCCTTTGTTGAGTTGGTAACACTATAACTAAGTATTTTACTAATTATTTGAGTAACACAAAGCTTAAGTAGTAAACATCAATGTCAAGGAAGTAATTTACTGATCCCAATGTCTTTAGAGCAAACGTTTTATTTAGATCAGCAATAACTTGTTGCAATTATGCACTGTCAATACCAGTTATTAAAATATAATCAATATATACCAGTAGCAAGATTAGAACTCCTTCATTCTTGTAAATAAAGAGACTAGTATCAGCTGAAGATGTCTTGAACCTTCACTGAAGCAGAGCTCCTTTGAGCTTATAAAACCAAGCTCTAGAAGCCTGCTTCAAGCCATATAACGATATATGAAGTTTGCAAACATAATCTGGATGTAGAGAGCTCACAAAACTATGAGGTTGAGAAATATAAACATCTTCCTATAACTCTCCATTTAAAAAGACATTGTTAACATCAATTTGTTGTATGTCTCAACCAAGAGTGACAGCTAGGGAGAAAACGACCCGAATTATGGAAGGTTCAATAATAGGACTAAATGTTTCAAAGTAATCTATCTCTGGTTCTTGTTGAAAGCCTTTGGCAACAAGCCTATCTTTGTACCTCTGTATACTCCCATCAGAGTTGTACATAATTCAAAAAATCCATTTACAATCTACCACATGCATAGGGGAATGAAAGGGAACTAAAGACCAAGTGGAGTTAGTCACAACTTGCATAGCAGCTTTCCAATGAGGACTTCTGAGAGCTTGAGAGACTGAAGTTGGTTCAGATGTAAGTAAAGTATAAGCAATGTAAATTTTTGGCATGAAAATGCCAGCCTTCGATCTAGTAAGCATAAGATGTGTGTTTAAAGTAGGAGTGATTGAAGTTAGATTAGATGCTGTTATAATAGGACTAGGGCTAGAAGTTGGAATGTTACTTGTAACAGAAGATCATGAATTATTGAATCGAGTAGGACACTGAGAAGTGAACTATTGTGAAGAGGAACTAGGATGAGAGCTAGAAATAGTAGCTAATGAGTTTTGAGAAGGAATAAATGACAGGAAAGAAAATAGCCAAGGAGATGTAGTTGTAGTAGGGGGAATATTTGAACTGTTAGAAAACATAAAACTATTATCTTTGAAAGGAAATTGTGTCTTTTGGAAAGCTACACTTTTACAAACAAACACACGAGCAAAAGAATGAAGACACAGATATCCTTTATGATGAGAGCTATAACCAATAAAACCACATAAAGAGGTATGAAAGGAAATTTATAATCAGGTATTTTATTAAAAAGTTTTTGATAAGGAGAAGAGAAGTGTAAAACCTAAGAAGGCAATCTATTGAAATGTTATACTACAGTGCGGAAAGAATGGCACCAGTAAGATAAAGGTATGGCAGCTTGGGCTAAAAGAGATAAGCCAATCTCAACAACAGATCTATGCCTGCGTTCCACTGCACCATTCTGTTGAGGAATGTAATGACAAGGATATCTGAAAATGATTCCTAAGTTATCAAGGAAGGGTTTAAGGGGTCTGAATTCACCTCCCTAATTAGTTTAAAGGCATTTTAGTTTTGTATTAAACTTTCTTTCTACTAAAGCCAAAAACTGAGGAAAAAAAGTAGCTACTTCTTATTTGGCTTGAAGAGGATATATCCAGCTATACTTAGAATAACCATCAACCAGTAGCAAATAATAAGTATATCCATCAACAAATTTAAGAGGAGTTGGACCTCAAACATCAGCACGTACTATTTCCAAAGGAGAAGTAGCACTATTAGCTGTTGAAGGATAAAAAGAGTGACAATGTTTCCCGAGCTTATAAGTTTCACATAACACTTTATACAAACTGCTTGAGAATAATTTGAAAGTTTAGCAACATGTGAAAGTGCAGTCCCATTTGGATGGCCTAAACGCCTATGCCAAGTAACTAGCGATGAAGATTCAACTGAATTAGCACTCTCACAAGCTAATAAGGAATCAGAAGAATATGAAGAAAGATGTCCAACTATTGCAACTTTGCTCTTATCAGAATTTATGATTGTAGTTGAAGTTGCTAAGAATGAAGTTGACAACTTATACAACCCTTGCTCAAGTTGGCCTTCCAAAAGAATTGCCTTGGAATGTCTATCCTTAAAAAGACAAAATAAGGGATTAAATTTCACAAAAATGTCATTATCAGAAGATAATTTGGAGATGTTTAGTAAATCCTTTGTTATTTAAGGGACATGAAGCACTTTGTTTAAAGTCAAAACCTTGGAAGACTACAAGTATCTTAGCAAAGCTCTGCCAATATGTGAAACAGGAAGAAAATTACCATTTCCTGCTTGCACAAGCTCTGCCAATATGTGAAATAGGAAGAAAATTACCATTTCCCACTTGCACACTTTTAGGACCATTGTAACTTCTTTAACTTCAAGATTTCTCAACTCATTTGTGATGTGATACGTTGCCCCTGTGTCAAGATTCCAGTTCTGGTCGGCAATTGTAGCTGGAGAAGCAAATGCTTGTAAGATAAAGGCTTGCACTGAAATTTGTATGGAATTAATTTGATTGCTCTGCTGAGTAACATTGGCCTGCATCTGACCTGGTGAATTTTGAATACCCTGAAAGCTAACATCAAACCGATAAAAACATTTAATAGCACCATGTCCAGCTTTGCCGCAAAACTGACATATTTGCCTATTCTAACCATTTTTTCCTCCTGGATTTCCAACTGCACCATTGAATGTACCATTCTGTCCTCCGTGTCCTCGACTTCTATCTCTAAAATTTTGACCATTTGGAGGCGTAGAAGGCTAATTGAATCTCGTAAATTGATTTGTCCTTCGAGCCATATGCACACCGTGTTCAACATTGACATTTTGGATAGCAAGGTGCTGTACTAACCTCATTTCATAGCTCCGTAACTGAAACTGAGCTTCCTCTAAACACACGTAGCCAATCTTATAAGTAATGTTGACTACAGTTGCATCATATTTTGGACTAGTCCATGTAGAATATGAATATGCAGCAGCAAATCAGAATTAGTTATCTTTACACTTATAGCAAATAAGGTATTAGAATTGTCCTTCATCTTAAGAAAATAGTCACTAATTGACAAACTTCACTCCCTAGTAGTCTGAAGTTGATGTTTAAGATGCATAGGTCTAGCTTTAGATTTAGTTTGAAACAATTTCTCCAAAGTTTGCCAAACAATCAGAGATGACTGACGTCTACAACATAAACATACATTCCCTCTGTTGTAGAAGAAAGCAACTAGCTAAGAATGAACTTATCAATGCATTTTCAAGTAGTAAAATTAGGATTTGTTTGCTTAATGATCTCAGTATCATTATTTTGATTTGTAACATGTAAATATAAGAAAGAGGGAGAATGGATCTTATCTCCTGTGATATATCCATCTAGATCGAAGGCTCCAAGTGCAGCAAGCACTTGTGATCTCCAAAAGCCATAGTTGCTTCGGTTGAGCTTGATAGCAATTGATGGCAACACCAAAGGCAAGGTGATCATCGCAGTTGAAGAAGGATTTCCAAAAGATGTTGACGAGCTTGAACCTTTATGATTGTGAGGAACTTGTGATGAAGGATCTAAAGTTGCTGTCGGTATTCCAGTACCTAAGTTTCTTGGAAAATTATTACTGTTTCTTGGAAAATTTGCTCCATCAGCTAGAAAATGATTAGCCATGATCTCGATTGTATGGCTCTGATACCATATAGAAATAACAGAATTTAAGAGGAGTTTGTTACACTATAAATTTCCAAAGTATTATTTTCTTATTCATTACTTAACAATAGTACACTATGTTGCTTTATATACACGACTGAATACAAGCTTGACCAACTTTAAGCTAAGCTGGAGCTAGAGGTTCTCTAACTCTTTTGTTGAGCTGCCAACACTGTAACTAAATATTTTACTAATTATTTGACTAAAATAGAGCTTAAGCAGTATATATCACTAGCTGAGTGTCCTTAGCATGCACCATTTGCCATATACAACTTCTCTTCCTCTTCACACTCACAACTAAGATATAGATTTGGATTGTCAAGATCATTGGTTATATGTTGACTTATACTTGCATCTAGAACCCATTCTGTTGTAGCAGCATCAGAATTTGAACTTGAACTTGGAATACTCTTCATTTTACCTCCGGCTGTATAAAAGCAAAATAAGAGAACACAACTATTTTAGAATATGAAACGATTTCTTAATTCAGTATAATCGAATGTAGGTCTTACTAGAGTTTATATAAAATTGTACGAAGTCTTAATTCAAACAATATTGATTAAAGTAGAGAATAACATATTTTGACACTATAAAAGAATGTTTTGATTTGAGAGGTATTAATTGCATCCACCTCTTGATGCACTAAGAGGCTTTTGTAATTTAAAAATTTAGGTAATCTCTTGGCCCCCATTATAAGTTAGACAAGAGTTTTGGATTTTTATTTTTATTTTTTTCTACTAAAATTTCAAAGCATAATGAATGGTTTGTAATTGGATAATTCATTTGTCACATTTCTCTTTCTATTTTAAACTTCCAAACATGATTAAAGGGTAATTTTATGAGTTGTGTATTTTTAAAAGTCTTAATTAGATATATGTAGAAAATTAGAGGTGGAGGACAATCTAGCAACCATTTCTTAAACACCAACATGAGGTCTTGGATAGTTGGGCAAGAAAGTTGCATAAATTTTAGGTAGGTTTGCGCTTGCGCTAGTATCATTCTTTGTTATGATAATATATACTATATGATTCAATTTTAGATTTGACATTGGCTTATAAGCATGCATTATAGATAAAACCTTGTTCTCAAATTTAAGCTCTGATCCACCCATGGTCTATTAAGAATTTTAGTATTTTGAAAATCTTAGTAATCTTCTGTCCTCCATTTACAAGGTAGACAAGAGTTTTGGATTTTATCATCTTTTTTTTTTCTATTAAAACTTCAAAATATAATAGATGGTTTTGTTAATGGATGATACATTAGCCACATTTACCTTTCTATGTTAAAATTCCAAATAAGGGGTAGTTTTATGAATTGTGGATTTTTAAAAGTATTAATAAGATATATTTAGAAAATTATATGATATGAAATTATTAACAACTTCCTAAGATTTGGTACTCCTATAATTTTAAGAGAAGATTTTTGGTCTACAAAGTGATTAAGTTGAAGATAATGAGTAAATCAGCTGCAAGTAATATATATACATGCTTCAATATTAATTTGACATAAACAAAGGAATAGTTTTATGTTATCTTGGTAACATAGGCTCGGCTTAATTAGAGGTCAATGATCTCAATTTAAGGTTGTAATGAGTTATGACAGGAAGCCTAGAAGTTAAGTTAGTAAATCAAAGAACAAATAGTAATGTCCTTATTCGCCAAAACATATCTATACAATGAGTTTATAAACTGAATAACAGAGAGTAAGATCATGAACTAAAACTTCATTAAATGTTGATTTATTGAATAATTTGTTTAGACACAATACACATGTATCTGCAACTAAAGCTTTTCACTACCTTTATTAGAACTTGAAGTAGAACCACTAGAGCTTAAAAGTTAGAATCTACTCTGCTAGAGGACTTCCACATTAACATGTTCCTTCAGGACTCAAAATTTTTTTAATTTTTGTTCTGCATTGCTGCATTAACTAACATTTTTAACAAACAAGAATTGCAAGGAAAAGGAGAGAAATAATTGTTTTATAACATGTAAACATGGGAATGTGTCTGTGTACAGATTAATAGATATGAAGAAGCAAAGTAGTGTGTAGATTACATGTGCAGGTGAACTTTCCTGAACCATACATAAGAGCTGTAGATTCGGCGTGTTAGGGCTCTTGTATTGTAGATTGGAGTTACTAATATGGTTCATATATCTTGTTTAGATTTGGATGTACTGGCATTGTAAACTAATGTGCAGTAGCCGTGAATATAGAGATGTCGGAAGCATTTGGAAGAATAAATGGAAAAAGGGGAAGCGGAGAACACCATGCAGCAGGAATATCGTCATTTTTTTTTTTTTGCAAGAAAAGGTAGGAAAAAACAATTTGCAATTCAACTGAGAAAAAAAATCTCCATTTCTAAAACCAATTATAATTCAACACTAGTTTCAACTCGGAAATACAAAGCTACAGAATGCCTAGCACGTGGTTCTCAGCAAGCATTTTCAGTTTGATCTGAAACAATTATCCGGATTCCTTGTCCTCAACTGCTCAATTAGGAAAAGCTAGACTACTTGATATGGTACAAAATGTAGTTTGAAGAAAAAAATATTGTGGTTGACTGGTTGATAACCGGATACAGTAATGCAACAAGCATTTAGGCTGCTATCAAATGATAACAACAGATACTTAGAAAATCCTGCCGCAGCTGGGCCCTGCGCACCACTAAAATATGTGCAAGTGACTGTGATATATTTTTGGTCCTTTCCTCGTGTTGTCCATCGCACAATGCCTCTTGCTTTTATTTCTTTCATTATTATTACTGATTTTTCTTTTTGATTATAGACTGACAATGATGTATCAATACTGTTAACCACAATTTGACGGATGTGATCCCAACCATGCACCGCCATTTTAATTATCGGATACAACCCTGTCTATGATAATGTTGGTGATAAAAAATTGACAGGTTGATGGATTGGGCTTCCACTAATGATCTCAGCCTTACGGGAGATTCAAAACTTCCTCCAGGTCCAAAACAGTATTACCACAGGGACAACTGACCTCAGCACGGTCACATGGTGTCGGTCTAAGAATAAATTTGATGGTCTTAGATGATATTTTACATTGAGAATGGGGTCTACAAATACTTGTTCTACTTGCCAATATTCTTTCCTCCTTTTCAGCTGTTTCAGCGGGCACCACTTTTGCAGGTTATTCCTGGGCTGATTTAAGTGCTTGGGCCTTCGTTGATTTCTAGTGTCAGCCCATGAGCCCAATTGGGCATTTAAGGCTGTCTAACTGGTCTTCTCCTTTGGGTGGCAGGCATTTGTTTGGGTTTTGACCTTCACAGATAAATCTAAATATAATTTCCTATTAAAAAAGGTATCCAATGCACTAAAATAATATTAATTGTTAACTGTTATTGATTATAAAAGTCATATGCTTATTAACGTACGTAACAGTGTGAGTTATTGTTTAAAGAACTAAAAAGAACGTGAAATGATTAGTAATCAACAACAACACTGCTGTGACTGTCCATATCCAAAGCATATCTTAATTAAATCTTAAACAAATTTACTAATTTGACTGGGAAAAGTTAATTAGTTATAACAAAAAGCATTTTAACACGCTTTAAAACTTTGTAGGAACACATTATTATATTCTTTATATAAATTGACCGTACTCTGCACCTGGAAGCATATTTTGGATCGGAGTCGGCTTTGATAAAGGCTGTTTCTTCAATAATGTTGAATGTTGAACCCAATAAAGATAACCGGAAAATCACATCAACCCCCCTTAAATTTGACGAAAAACTCCAGAACCCTTGAGGTTCCATAAATTATAATAAATCCTGTACGAAAAGTTTAATAAAATAATCATTTTCCCAATTAAGAACCCCCAAAATCTTAATCAAATATTTTGTTTTCTATAAAATGGGATTTCTAATCAGCTGTGGCAAAGAAAGAAAAGAAAATTAGAGCAAAAAAAGTTGAATAAAATTGCAGAGGAAGATCTCTGATGAGAAGCAGCTATACCAGCCAGTATTCGCAGATGCAGCACCATCAAGATTCACCAACTGGAGCTAGGGCTTCATCGAGTTGGGGGGGCATAGCTTCTCTGCTCGAAAGGTTCTTCTGAAGTGGGAATCTTGATGATGCTGCATCGGCAAATATTTGACTATTTATAAATTTGAATCTCTAATGAACAAATGTCCATGTGACTGAGATAATTAATGATCGATGCGACGAAGGTATTCTAAACGCTCTTCCAAACTCACAGATTCAGGAGATCTGTTACGTTCCCTTTTCCTACTTTACATGTCCCTTTGTTTGTACAGCGGAGGTTGCCTTGCAGGTGAAAAAAGAAACCCTGATGCTGCTGAGGCTGTGTATCCATGTGCCAAACTCACTGTTACTATCGGACTAGGGTTTACATATCATCTAACACAAAGAGCATCTTCGTAGGCTTGATTGCTGACGTTTTACGCCACCCATATCACTATTAGCCACCGGAGAAGAGAGCCAGAAGCTGATTGTGAAAGGAGAGAGAAAAGAGGAACATAATGAAGGTCGAGAGAGTCGAGCAATATTGATTTGTAACTTAAAAATTATGAGCTGAATTTTCTACTTTCTTCTTACTCTATTTAATTTATTATTTTTTACGGTTAGTCAAAAGAATTTTAGCAGCTTTCATTGGATTATAACGGAGTTATGGAGATGTATAAAAAATTTATCAAAAAAAAAATCCCCATTTCTCTGAATCTTAATCAATATGTTTAGAAAACGGAAATTTTTGAAAACTAAAGTGGCAGAAGGGCTTCTGAGTTCCCCAAGGTTGACATTTCAAGTTTTGGTGGTCATTGTTCCTCCTTCTCTCCTTTTCTTGTTTCTTCCCAAGTTTACTCTACCCTGAGTATGAAACTTGCTTCTTTGATCTCCTTTCTTCCTTCAGTTTCAGAAGCATTTTTCTCTTATTACACTCATGTCATGGTTTGAATCTTTTCTTTGATGTTTTGTGTTTTGGAAAATTGAAGAAGGTGGAGTGGGCAACGATGATGAGGTGGGAGTGCCTACGGCGGTTAGGTTAACTACATCAGACGTCAGTGAGCTGGTTCATGGTAGTGTTGGTGAGCTCGTTTGGATTGTTTAACTTTTTTTCATTGTTTTAGTATATCTACGCCAGGGTGTTCTTCGATTGAGATCTGATGGATTTAGATAAAAATCAATTTGGGATCTGATGGATTTAGTTAAAAATCAATTGAATTTAATAATGATCATTTTATAGTTTTTTTAACCTAATTCGATTAAATTAAATATTGAAATTCACTCTAATTCGATTCAGAAAAAATATTATCCATTTGATTCAATCTAATCTAATCTGAACTTTAAAAAATTAAAAAAAAATCTAATATAATCTAATAATAAACATATATTATTTTATAAAAATAATAATAATATAAAGTTACTAAGTAAGTAAATTAAAATATTGATAAATCATATATAAAAAATAAAAATTTATTTATAAATTAATTAAAATTTTTAATTAAAAATAACAATATAAATTTAAATCATTTTAATATAAATATTATAATTTAAATAAATTTATAAGATTTTATGCAATAAGTTACTATACATAAAATGAAATTTGTAAAAATTAATGATTACATAATTGTATTAACTTAATGTCATGTTAAAGAATTATAAATAATCAATAAGTAACTAATAGTTTTTATACTAAGATAATTATAATTGATATGAAAAAAACAATTCAAGAAATAAAAAAATAATAATAACTAATTTATATTTATACTTTTCAATTACACGTTGTATAGATGCATTACATTAATGATCATTAAATGTTAATTTTAATTTTTAGATATTATATAGTTAATTGTATTACCCATTATTTGGATTGGATCGGTTTATGATTGATTTTTATAATAAAATTCATTATCTGATCTAATTAATTCAGTTCTAAAAAATTTCAGTCTAATCTAATTCGTCAATTGATCAAATCTAATCAAAATTAGATCGATATGGATTGGATAGGTCAGTTTGAGCGGATTAGATTAGATTTGAAACACTCTTAATCTATACTGTATTCTAATTTTTGGGTATTTTTTATGATATTTTGATCAAACTTATATTTCATTTTTTTGATTTGCAAAGGTCACCTTTTGCGAGTACCTCTCACGTACTGTAAGGTAAGTAAAATCTAACAATAGATATTAAATATATGAAACATATCTTTCTAAGATCTTTATGAACTCCAATGTCAGAGGAGAGACAAAAGAGAGAAAGGTGAGCGGGAGACTTCATTAAACGTTAATAAATAGGTTCCTTTTTTAATTTAATAATTTGTTTGGAGACATGAGGATGTTTGGATTAAAAAAAAGACTCAACACAAACTCTGATACATTAATAAAGCTCTTGCGTTGTAACATTGTAACATGACTATAAGTCCATCAATTATTCACTCTGATTTGTCCATAAATGCAGCGAAACTAAATGCTTGTACTAATGAAAATGCAAGCATGTGCTGGAGTTGGGACTAGGAAGTAGTGATTCCTCAGAAAGGCTTCGTCTTCGATGATGTTGAACGTTGAAGAAAGTCCAAGAAAACAGGAGAGGAGTTAGAATACAAAATAGTATGACAAGACATATAGTGTTGAAAAATTGACTACAAACAAAAAGCTGGTTCCACCCTTGCCCCTTTTGTAGGATTATGAATTCAATTGCTCTCCATCAACAAATCTAAATAAAATAATAATTGTAATGCTACGTGCTAACGCCAAAGGCGTTACAAACTGGAGTTTTTGATGATGACGACGACGACGACATACAAAAATAGGAAACATTAAAGAACAATTTTACAATTTCACTTGAAGGCCCCTTTCATGCCTCAACTCAATTAATTTTTCAAGTGTGAATCCAACTAAAATTTTGGACATCTGATATGATTGCTATTCATAACATGTGAATATAGATATTAATTATAGAAATTGAGAAACAACAATGACAGAATAGAGAAGAGAATGAGGACAATAATGGAATGAGAATAAAAATAGTATGACACGACGTAATGATGAAAAATTTTAGAGCATATGATATGGTTGTGCTTATAACACGTGATTATAGATGTAAAAGTATAAATTTGTTATATTAATTATAAAAAGAGTAATACTACTCTTATAAATTATTTATATAAACTCAATCATATAAATTGATATGACATGATATAATTTGATAAAAAAATATAATGATTTGATAAATATATATTAATAATAAATGACATTAATTAACATGGGTGATGTGATAATTATATAGGGATGTCACATCAGTTTGTATGTGTGAGTTTGTATAAGTAGTTTATATGAGTAGTATTACTCTTATAAAAATTGAGACCAAACTAATGACAGAACAGAAGGTTAAGGTTGACATTTCATGCTAATATTATTATTAGAGATTATTTTCACCCAAAAAAACCCAAATTTTAAAAATATATTTTACTATCATGATATCTAGCTTGTGATTTACTATCAAGCACAATAAATAAATTCCAGTCATCCTTTGTTACGGAATTCGGAAGCAATACCAATAAAACATTCAAATGCACACCCACAAACTATGTCAGATAATTGAATATAATATCAACTAAAGAAGCAACCAATAAACCAACAATGCAGAAATAAAAAGAACACCAAGATTTAACGAGATTCGATATTGTTACGTACGTTCTCGGATGTCGCTGAAGAAACTTTCCACTATCTTCAAAGAAAATTACAAACTTTTGGGCCATAATACAAACACCACAACTATTGGGTCAAACTGTAATTACCCGAATAGTTGGGCCAAACTGTAATTACCCAAATAATTGGGTAATATTACAAATACCCAAAATCAAAGGAGAAAAAAGCAAATATTACAAATTTTAAGGTCTTTAATGAAAACCCCTTAAACTATGAGGTCTTGTGAGAGACCTTACACAATATGGGGTGGTGAAGGAGAATTTCAATTGAGACACTTAAACCAATATAGGATCTCTCCCACTTGCATATGAGCCAAAAAACTCAACAAATCTCCACCTTGGCGAATATGCGGGTCCACCACAAATTTCTTCTTTTTCATATTCTCTATCACAACTGCAACGACTCCAAATGCACCTAATGGCGCGGTCAAACTAGCATAATGTTGATCAAGTTCAAACAATGACTGAACTTGATCGCTGTCACAACCATAGTCAACACATCAGCGGGATTCTCAGCAATCCCAATCTTCTAAAGTAAGATTCTCCCTTCATCAATAATCTCCCGCACAAAATGATACCGAACATCAATATACTTCGTACAAACATGGAACACTAGATTCTTCGCTAAATGGATAGCACTCTGGCTGTCAGAATAAAGAGTGATCTTCTTCTGCCCAATTCTCAATTCATCCAGCAATCCATGTAACCAAATGCTTTCCTTCACAACCTCTGTCATTGCCATATACTCTGTCTCTGTAGTAGACAAAGCCACTGTACACTGTAAAGTAGACTTCCAACTCACTGGTACTCTTGTAAGAGTAAACACATAACCGGTTGTCGACCGACGTTTATCCAAATCACGAGCATAATCATAATCAACATAACCAATAGCATACTGATCACACGTATCATCCCTTTCAAAGACTAAGCCAACGTCTACAGTTTTCAGCAAATACCGTAGAATCTATTTCACTGCTTGCCAATGTCCTTTACCAGGATCATGTATATACCTGCTTACAACTCCAACTACATGTGAAATGTCGGGTCTTTTACACACTATAGCATACATCAGGCTACCAACTGCATTAGCATATGAAACTCGAGACATATACTCTCATTCCTCATTTGTACTAGGAGATAAAGGTGCACTGATTTTCATATGAGGAGTAAGTGGGGTACTTATAGGTTTTGACTACTTTATAATGCCAAACCGCTGTAATAACTTATTAAGATACTGTTTCCGAGTCAAACAAATCTTGCTTCTCCCTCTATCTCTACTAATCTCCATACCTAATATCTTTTTAGCTTCACCTAAATCTTTCATCTCAAACTCTCGATTCAACTGAGTCTTCAACTTTGCAATTTCTTCGACATTTGTCGAAGCTATCAACATATCATCAACATACAATAGTAGATAAATGAAAGAACCATCACTTAACCTCCGATAATACACATAATTATCAAATTTGCTTCTTGTGTACCCCTAACCCATCATAAACCGATCAAATCGCTTGTACTACTATCTCGGAGATTGCTTCAAACCATAAAGTGATCTTTTCAGTTTGCACACCAAATTTTCCTTACCAGCAACTTTGAATCCCTCTGGCTGAGTCATATAGATTTCCTCTTCCAAGCCACCATGTAAAAATATAGGTTTTACATCAAGTTGAACTAGTTCCATATTCATCTGAGCTACCAAGGCTAACAAAATTCTAATGGAAGAATGTTTCACAACTGGAGAAAATACCTCATTGTAGTCAATTCCTTCCCTCTGAGCATAGCCTTTAGCTACCAACCTTGTCTTGTAGCGGACATCATTCTTGTCAGGAAATCCATCTTTCTTTGTAAATATCCATCTGCACCCAATTGCCTTTTTACCATTCGGTAGTTGAGCTAGCTCCCAAGTTTCATTCTTTTGAAGAGAATGCATCTCTTCGCTCATAGCTGTCTTTCATTAATCAACTTCAGAACATCTGACTGCCTCTTTATAAATGGAAGGAACATCACCATCTACAATTGAAAGTGCATAGGTCACCATATCAGCAAATCGAGCAGGTCTGCAAACCTCACGTGTTGGCCTATTAACTGCAATAGATTTTGTTGCTGTTGAGGTTCCTAAGTAGAACCCTCTCCATCATCTCTCAAATCCTCCTCTGTCATAGGAGTACCATCATCTGTCTCAACAGATCTAAATGGGTTCAATGTTGTCGTTTCAAACTCCACCTGCTGTTGAGTAGGGATGGCAAAACAATCCGGCCAAGGCCGGGGCCTTGGAAAATCCGATCATGTGGGGTAGGAGAATTACCCAAAAAACATGGGTAATTGGCCGGGGCCGGGGTGCAATTTTTTTGCCCGGCAGGGGCTGGGGCAGAGATGCCGCGGCCAGGGAGCCGGAATTGAACCCGGGGTGCGTAATTAAATTATAAAATTATATCAATTTAATCCATCAAATTTGTATTCTTAAATATAACCTTTTAAACGACATCCTCTATTGTCTACAATTCACTTGCCATTTGCTTCAACCTGCAAATACAAGGCCATTATAGTTAAATATGATGCAAAAAGGTAAAAAAATAAAGTTAAAACAAGCAACCTACCAAGATGCTCGAAAAAACTCGACGAGCTCGATAGCGCTCAACACGACTTGACATATAAGTGTCGAGTGCCGACACTCGATGTTTTCGAAAATAGGCTGATATCGAGTGTCGGTTATGAATTCGACACGACTCGACATGTAAGTGCCGAGTGTCAGATGATGCATCATCACTCGACATGTAAGTGTCGAGTATCGGATTCATCATCTGACACTCAATGTCTTCGAAAATAGATTGATATCGAGTGCCGGTTGTGAATCCGACATGACTCCATGTAAGTGTCGAGTGTCAGATGATCGTGTCGAGTCTCGACATGTAAGTGTCGAGTGTCGGATTCATCATTCGACAATCGATGTCTTCGAAAATAGACTGATATCGAGTATCGGTTGTGAATCTGACACGACTTGATATGTAAGTGTCGAGTGTCGGATGACCATGTCAAGCTTTATCGAGCGCGTCAAGTTTTGTCGAGCGTTTTGGCAGGTTACTTGTTTTAGCTTTGTTTTTTTGCCTTTGTGCATCATATTTAACTATAACGGCCTTGTATAGTTGAATATGATGCACGATGTCGGATTTCATTATGTCAAGTGTCATATTCTATTGAGTGTCAGATTTTATATTGTCGTAAATTAAATTTGGTATGTTTTTATTGTCGTGAGTTGTTTACCTTGATGTGTTTATTATTGTTGTTGCAATGTACTTGTTGATTTTGTTTGTTGGTGATTTGGTATTGTTTGTTAAATTATTGTTTACTTGAAAATTTTAGATTTTGAATAGAATGGTGGTTTTTTAGTAGTTGATTCTTGTGCGTACCTAACACTATAACAAGTAAATAACCCGGGTTTTAATCTCGGGTTATTGGAAAACCCAGACCCGCCCGGGGTACCCGAGCCTGGCCCCGAAAAAATAAATTTTGGGGAATTTCCTGGGAGCGGGTTTTACAATTGATGGCCGGGGCCAGGGCCAATGACCACCGGCCCCGGCCACAGATTTTGCCATCCCTACTGCTGAGTATGTTCTACCTACTGTGGAGTACCATTCACCTTTGTCTGGTTTTCTGATTTCTTTAACAATGAAGACTCATCAAATATCACATCTCGGCTGGATATAATCTTCCTCGAACTAGGACACCAAAGACGATATTCTTTTACTCTTGAAGCAAACCCCAAGAAAATTGCTTTCTTGGCTCTAGGATTCAGTTTAGATTCTTTCACATGATAATATGCAGTGGAGCAAAAAACATGTAAAGAATCATAATAAAAAACATGTTGTCTAGACCATACCTCAAATAGAGTTCTATCACCAATAGCAGCTGAAGGTAGACGATCAATGAGATGACACGCATAAGTCACAACCTCAGCCCAAAATTCTTTACCCAACCCAACATTGGACAACTTACACCGAACTTTATCTAGCAATGTTTGGTTCATGCGTTCTGCCATCCCATTTTGCTATGGTGTACCTCTAACAGTAAAATGACGTACAATACCTTCATCTCGACACAATTTTAAAAACTGATCACTGCAATACTCACCACCATTGTCTGTTCTGAGATGCTTGATCTTTTGCCAGTTTATGTCTCAATCATCTTTTTCCACTTAAGGAAAGCACTAAGTACATCATCTTTTGATTTCAAATAGTACATCCAAGTTCTTCTTGAAATGTCATCAACAAAAGTAACAAAGTAGTGCCTACCTCCCGTCGATGAGGTTTTGGTAGGTTTCCACACATCTAAGTGAACATAATCAAGAATACCTTTAGTATTATGAATAGAGGTGTCAAATTTCACTCTTTTCTGCTTTCCCAGAACACAATGCTCACAAAAATCCAACTTGCAGGTGTTTATACCTTTCAATAAGCCTCGTTTCACTAAACTGAATAAAGCTTTCTCACCTGCATGTCTCAATCGCATATGCCACCGTCTAGTGATCTCTGAATCTATATCATTATAAAAAACCATAGTCGCTGATCCAATAACCGTACTACCATTAAAGTAATACAAGTTGTTCCTCCTAGTACCTTTCAATACCACAAGAGCGCCTGAAGTAATCCTCAGAATACCATTTCGAATAGATATCCTACAACTTTTAGATTCCAAGGCTCCCAAAGAGATGATATTCTTCTTCAACTTCGGTACATACCGAATATCTGTTAGAACTCTAGTCAGTCCATCATGATTCCTCAATCGGATCGAACCTATCCCACTAGTATGGCAAATATCATCATTGCCCATATACATAATTCCACCATTAAGTTCTTCAAACTGAAAGATCCACTCTCTATGTGGACACATATGATAAGTACAACCCGAATCCATAATCCACTTATCATAACCAGAAGTGGATGGGTGACCAACTAGACATATATCTGAATCACTATCATCCTCACCTCAACAACACATGCATCAGAAACGACCTTGCCCTTATCTTTCTTTTTCAACTTAAGACAATCTTTCTTCCAATGCTCTTTCTTACGATAAAAAGCATACTCATCTTTTCCTAATCTACTCCTCGACCAAGATTTTCCCATTTTTTCTAGTTTCCTACTTTGACTACGCCCTCTCACTATCAATGCATCTATTTTTGCATTTGTCACAGTCATTGTCTTCTCCGATACAGTTGACGATGATGCCATCACTACCTCTCACAAATAAGTTCGATAAACAAATCACCAATAACCAAGCTTCAAACAAACTATTATATTCAATAACTAGCAATCCAAATTCAACAGCCTAGAATAGTAGCAAGTGCTCCAATGAAATAGCCACTCACTACCCACAACCTTAAGCTCTGATATCAATTGTTGCAGAATTCGGAAGCGATACCAATAAAACAACCAAATGCACAACCATAAACTATGCCAGATAATTGAATATAATAGCAACTAAAGAGGTAACCAATAAACCAACAATGTAGAAATAAAAAGAACACCAAAATTTAATGAGGTTCGATATTGTTACCTACGTCCTCGGGCGCCGCTGAAGAAACATTCCACTATCTTTAAAGAGAATTACAAACTTTTAGGTCACAATACAAATACCATAACTATTAGGCTAAACTGCAATTATCTGAATAGTTAGGTCAAATTGTAATTTTTCAAACAATTGGGCAATAGTACAAATATCTAAAACTAAAGGGGAAAAAACAAATATTACAAACTTTAAGGTCCTTAAGAAAAGTTTAAAGTCCTTAAGGAAAGACCCTTAAACTATGAGGTCTTATATGAGACCTTACACAATATGGGGGGGTGAAGGAGAATTTCAATTGGGACACTTAAACATCTCCCACGTGGCTTCTTTTATAAGCCCACATGAGACCCAAGCTTTACTACTTAATCAATGTGGGATTTCTCCCATTTACATATGAGCCAAAAAACTCAACATCCTTTTCAACCAATCTCTGTTCTAATAGAAACCTAATTTCTTTTTATTAAAATTAAAACCAATCATAGAAATATATAATCTATTACTTAAATAATATCATGTAATATCATAAAGAAAAATATATAGTAATATCATAAAGAAAAATAAATAACAAATATATAATCTTGCTTTTCGAAATTCAGTTAAAGAATAACAACTATGAAAATCAGGGCTTCCATTCACAAAATTTGTGGAAAAGTTGACTGATCTATATGAGGGGATAAATTGTAGTAATCTGTTCCAACCTGAGACATAAACAAAGACAAAGGCAATCTTTCGAAAAAGAACTCTTTAAAGGAACCATGAATAAATCAAAATGAAAGACATATTTAAGAAATTTTTTTCCCATATTTTCTATCTTTTATGACTTATCAATATCAATTTGAAGAGCAATCAAACTCATAGTAACTCTATATTTACAGCAACAGTTTTACCAACTTGCTATGGCTCAGACAGTAAAACAGAACTGCATGAGTTTTGTCACAACTGGTTCTCCGCTCGGGCGCACCATAGCATCGGGACCTTACAGTTGTCCTCGGTTGGACAACAATTAGTATTGTCCGCTTTAGAGAACAGGCCCTCAAGGGATACCCTCTATTACCTGCACGATTTTGTTCCTATTAGCCCACAGACCCACGACGTGTCTCCCACTTGAACTTGGGACCTCCACCACAAAGGCTCTTAAAGTTCATCATGAATACCATTCGAACAAGTTCACTCCACCGTGGCTATTCCCTAGCAAGAAGTAGATCCGGAGGAGAAAAAAGAGTACGATTCACGATGCAAATGAAAGATAGTGAAGCAGCTCTTTTATTTTCCCGTAAGGAAAAGCATTTAAGACGCACAAGATTCTGAGAAATTGGGCCATGAACTTGAGAATGAATTTTGCATATCCTACAAGGAAGGGTAGGAGAGAGCAAGTGAGAAACCAAATCTTGTGACCTTAAGTCGTGCCCATACCCACAAACTTATGAAGCATAATGCGAGCATAGAAAGAACAGAACAAACAGTCTAAGCTTGAAATGATACCAAGTTGAGAAACAATGTGCATTATTTCAATTTTTGAAAAGGAAATTACATACGTTTGAGAACAACTGTACAAATCAAGACATTAATGTACAAAATTCACTTTTTCTCTCCTAATGTATTTATTTGTTTGTTTCACACAACTACAAAAATAAGCTGCTTCTTCTCTTATGAACTGACATTTCCAGCCTGTGTATATATATATAAAATCAAACCAGCAAGTTGCAGAATGAAAATACAAGAAAGAGTACAAAGTATAAGTTTAGTCTTTGTCAACTAAATGGATGTGTCAAGACAACTCCTGCTTAGTTTGGATTCTTGTGAGCTTTGTTGTCTTAGTATAATTTTTTAAGTTAAGGATTTTTTTTGTCAAATTGCAAAAATATAAAATTTAATTTGTTTATATATATTCAATAAACAAAATGGATATTAACTCTTAAATTTTGCCTCAAGGGGCTGTAATTTAAAATTAAAGGGAAAAGAAACGAAAAGAAAAAATATATATGCTCTATACAACTTTATATGATAAGAAAATTCAGTTTATTGGTGTCCACTAGTCGAGACATAATTGTTTATTATATTACTGGAGTAATATAACATTACTCCATGAACACCTCAAGTACTAAGAATAAAAAAAATCGTGACAGTGGCAACTGGCCACCGCATTGCAAGAAGCATGTATAAAATGATAATAATAGAGTTGAATATTCTGTTCCCATCCGACACAATAGTGCCTTCTGCTTATATTTCTTTTCTTTCATAAGATCGATGTGTAAATTGTAATCAATAACAACAGGGTTGTGTTAAACGTGCCTAGGACGGTCGAAAATCTTACTTAAATTAATCTTTAATGAATTTACCAAATTGATAAGGAAATTAAAGTTTATAAATTATAACAAAAATCATATACTATCAAGCTATAGATGACCAGATCTAATAGGATTATAATTTTGCCTTACGACTCGAAATTAACACGTGTGCGTTGGAGTTGAAGTAGTCTTCCTCGGAGTCCCATGCTGCTTCCTTGCACAGATACGTTGAAGTAGAAGACAAAATGTGATAACTGAAGATGATAAGAGAGTAAAGAATAATAATAATAATAATTAAGTAGGGTAGTGAAAAAGAGAGAGAGAAAAAAACAAAAAAGGTTGACAAGGCATGTCATGACAAAGGCCAGTACCCTAATCATTAATCTTCCTCTCTCCTCTTCTTACCTCCTAGTTTTACTTAACCCTCATTCGCTTTCTTCTCTTTGCTCAGAAAATAAACAAGATTCGACTTGCTTCTCTCATCTCTCTTCTTCTTTGTTATCCACACCAGAGCTATACTTCGCTTGCTACACTAAGGTATAAGCTTTTCTTTGATATTTTTTGTCTGAGTAGATCAGGTTAATATGGTGCTGAGTGTTGAAGCTGATGAGTTCGTCTGTATCGTTTATTTATTTATATTTTAACATATTGGCTGTAGGCTTGTAGATATTGACTGTTCTCTGATTTGGGAATTTTTTTATAATATTTTTGTCGATATTTACATGTTTCTCTGAGATCATTGTCGGTCTTATATTTTTTATTTCGTAAAGGCCACTTTTTGCAAGGGCCTGCTGGATCTGTTATCTGTTGAGGTTTATAAAATCTAAACGTGGCTATTAAATGTAAAAAGAAAAAAAATATCTTTATAAGATTTGATAAACTCCAATAACAGAGAGAGTCAGAGATGGTAAGGTTCATTAAATACTGTTGAAAGTCTTCTTTTATTTTTTTCTTTTAAAGAATTTGTTTAGAAATATGTGGATAGAAAAGACACTTAACACCGATAAGACACGCTCTAATAATTTAATAAACATGTGCAAAGCTCTTTTACTGTAACATAACAATAAAATATTAGCATAATACCGTGTATTATCATAAGATTTGACATAATATTATTTAAAAAGTTATTTAAAAAGTTAGTTTTGTATTTATATCATTTTGGTTATTGAAGTTTACGTATTTATATTATTTAAATTCAATTAAGTAATATTTTTTATTTTTTTAACAACTAAATTTTAATTAAATAATTATTTATGATGAAAATGAAATCAATATTATTCTATTCTTATTAAATATCTAGATCTAATTGATAAAAATGTCCTTAGTTATTTGTGAAAAACTAAAAGAAATTAGATAACTGGATCTAGACGCAAATCTTAAGAACTTAAATCATACAAATAAGAAATTACATTTCTGGATAATATTATGTCAAACCTTAAAGGTAGTTTATGATATTATCGCATAAAATAGTCACACATTGTTTTGGTAATATTCCCTAAGAATTAAAAAAAAAAAAAAGACAATTCTGCTAACAACTATTGTGGTTTGTGTGTAAAATAAATACTCATGATAGATAATACGAGAAGTGTTTAGGGGAGGGTTCAGGATAAAGAAGGCACCCTGTAAGTGATACTCATGATTGGCCTGTCGATTCCAGACCATTCAAGATTAGAAACATTAATCGAAGTGTTTGATTCTATTTTTAAAAAACTGTTTTCTGAAAACACACATTTATCGCTATATTTTAGATAAATATTAACTGCATATCATTTTTAAAATTCAAATAAATTTAAAACCAACCACGTATTTTTTTCAAATTTTGAGAACAAAATCTCTAAATACACAAACAAACACCCTTTTATTAATTGATCCATCGAAACTCAAATTTTTCTTCAATTTTGTTTCGTAAACACATTGACGGAAACCAGCCATAGATACATGAGTTGGCAGCAAATTACTCCTCAAAAAGTAAACCATAAGTGACTTCAGCATATCATAAACCAATCTATAAAACTTTAAAGAGGCCAAAATCAAGATGGCTCCTGGAACTTCAGTTTCTCCTTCAATATAGAGTATGAGAATGGCGCCGAATATCTATCTGACAAACCTCCTTACAGAGAGCATCTCCAAGTCGAATAGATGTCAGTGAAGGGTTTAGTTATGAACCAGACACAAAGCTTACCTAACCAAAGAAATTGATAAGTTTTCTGTTAAGCCCTGGAATGTGCTCTTGTTATCCTAATACATTTCCTCATGTTCTCTTTTTTTGCTTTGTGAATTTGAAACTTTCACTATTTTTTTGCTTCTACATTTGATAGAAGGAAAAATGTGTAAATATGGGAGTCCTACAAAGGTTTAGGTAAGTTATCAATTAAAATGTGTAAAGGAACGGCTCTAACACAAATGTTATATTTTAGGATGTTGTTGGAAAATGTTTCTAGCATCTATGAACTTTGAGAAGCATACCATGCTATATCGTTGAGGCATAGATGCATCTTGTTTATCTTGAAACAATTTGATAAAAAAATTTTCCCCGAGTGTAGGCACCATAATGATCCAGAATTTTATATCAAAGCCAAACAATGGCAGCTGAGCAATTACACAGGATAAATGCTTTAACTCCGAACATTGGAACTGCAAGATGATAATGACTTCCACCACCAAATAAGCCCAGGAACTTACACTTACAAACAAGAATAATAATCCACGCCATGAGAAAGCCGTTAACACAACTACCTCCAAGTATGAAACTTCAAATGTTTAGGAACTAGATCAATCACAGCAGGGTCATAAAAAAGCCAACTAACAAAATTTTTCTTCAATTTTGTGTTGTAAACACATTTACAGAAACCAGCCACAGATACATGAGCAGGCAGAAAATTACTCAAAAGCAAACCGTAAGTGATATCATAAACCTATCAGTGAAACTTTAAAGAGGCCAAAATCAAAATGGCTCTTGGAACTTCAATTTCGCCTTCAATGCAGAGTATGAGGATGGCACCGAATATCTGTCTGACAAACATCCTTACACAGAGCATCTCTAAGTTGAATAGATATCAGTTAAGGGTTTAGTTACGAAGCGGATACAAAGCTTACCTAACCAAAGAAACTGATAAGTTTTCTGTTAAGCCCTGGTATGTGCTCTTGTTATCCTAATACATTTCCTCATGTTTTCTTTTTTTGCTTTGTGAATTGCAACTTTCAATTTCTTTGCTTCTACATTTAATAGAAGGAAAAATGTTTAAACATGGGAGTCCTATAATATAAAGGTTTGGATAAGTTATCAATTAAAGTGTATAAAAGAGTCCTACAAAGTCTTGAAAGCGAGTTTGTGTCAATGAAATTGTTACTCTTTTGATTCTTTATGCAGAATTTTTTTTTTTTAATTTATGTCAATTTTCACAACCAAGGTAAAATCTAAGTTATGTTTAGGCGAGTAGAGCTTGCAACAATAAACAAGCTTACTTTGATGCTAAGTCAAAGCAACAATATACAGGATTACAAAATGACCTTAGCGGTTTTGCAAACCATATGTTTTTATAATAGAACTTTGTTTCATCACCTAAAATTGATAGCAATTGTTCCTTTTTTTTTTGGGTCTTTTATGATGTCTCTCTGTTGGAACTTAAAAATTCTCTAATTGCTATTATTTCGTAGAGCAAAAGTGCGGATACTTTTATCTTCCTTTGGCTAAGGCTGTAAACTGTTGCTAATTCATTAAACTTTTTTGTGATGACATTTTTCAGGGTATTCACATATGATCCGGCGTTACCAGAGATCAAAAATTACTTTTCCATAGCTCTCACTGAAACTAACCCACATGGGTAGTTGTAGATGGCTTGTTATTGACACTTGGATCTCTATCTAGATGGAATATATGCAAAGTAGTAGATCTCACTATTATTGAGGCAATAGAAGGTTGTACTATGGTGCCTAATAATCATTCATCGTGCTAAATTCGTGTTGTTTGTTGAACTACTTTAAGTTTCTTCTTTAAACTCATTGTCTTAGAGGCACATTGACAAAAAATCGTTGCTTTTCATGGATGGGAGGGTTGTAGACTAAATGTATTTTAACAACTCTTCAATGCTAGTCTTATACATTTATCCAGTGTTATTTATGAAAATCTAGGTTACCAAATCTTTGACACGGTAATTTTTGTGATGTATAACTTCTCTGTTTTACCAAGTGCGAGGGAGTTGTACTTAGTAGATGGTTTCTTCTATATGCAAGTGTAAGTAAAATATTGAAAGCTCAGTACTGTTGAAACAAAATCTTACACATTCATTTGTATTTCTGATAAAAAAATTTTACCTTAAAAAACTCATAGAGCGAGGAGCTGCCCATCTTCGTCTATACCAATGGGGGAGCCCTTTGCATGGAGTTTACCTTCCCTTTTGTTGTAACAAAACTAATATAGTGCTCACTTCGAAACCCAAAGTTGTTGCAATATCAAGAGAGTATAGGTTAGCTCCTCAACAAACTATCCTTCTTGTTTATGAAGATAGCTGGACAGAGGGTTAATTCTAATTTACCCCCTGAGGTTAGGTCAAAAGAAAATTGAGGACCTCAATTTTCTGAAACTCAAAATTACCCCATGAGGTTACTGTAGCATCGTTAGATTTAACGAAAAATATATTAAATAGTAATTTAACGTTTTAGAAACCATTTAGAAAAGGGTATTATAGTCTATTTTACTGCTTATTAGCTTTAAGTTATTATTTAATACATTTTTTTGTTAAATCTAATATTAGCATTAAGTTATTATTCAATACATTTTGCGTTAAATCTAACGGTTTAATATATTTCCCGTTAAATCTAACGGTGCTACAGTAACCTCAGGGGGCATTCTTAGATTTCAGAAAACTGAGGTCCTCAATTTTTTTTTAGGCCTAACTTCAGGGAGCAAATTAGAATTATCCCTATTATTTTAGGAGCTCTACAAATACGTGGCTTAATTAGAGTCCCCCATTTCAATTTCAACTTTAAATAAAATTTTGCAATGTCACTGTCTGGCCCTCCCATTCGCATTTCGCTCTAGGCTTGGAACCGAGGCGGGGCGGGTACGGGGCGGCAAGTATCCAGCCCCGCCCCGCTGCCCCTTTTTTTTGCCCCGCCCCGCCCCGTCCCGTTGCCCCTTTACGGGGCGGGGCAGAACAGGGCAAAAAAATTTTTGAGCAGATCCAGACCCGCCCTGCCCCGCCCCGCCACTGTTTATATTTTTACAATCACACCCATATAATCTTTATATTTTTCAACTTCATCCCCTGTAATATTTACATCTTTGCAAATAACTCCATTATCAATTTCTCATCGTATTATTTATAACTATGATCATTTTTTAACAATCATAAAAATAATAAATCTTCAAACTTAAATCAAAATGGTTGTATATTACCATTTGATTTTATTAGTAATAATGTTAAATATTCCATTAGAATTAATGTTAAAAGTTTATTATTACTTGTAAATTAGTTAATTGACAATTTTTAAAATATTTGATAATACAATTAAATAATTTTTCAATGACTTGTTCATTTAATTTCAATTTAATAATATTAATAATATGATTGGTATATACCAAATAATTAATATTATAAATATTTATGAAATATTAATAATTTAATTAACTAATTTAAATTACGATGAATCATATATTTAAAGTTATAAGATTATTTGTATCATATTTCTATTTACATATTTAGAAAATAATATATTGATTATATTAAACATATACATTTTTAAAATAATATTGTTAATATTGCAATAATTTAAATAGTACTTAGTGATCTATATCAAGATTGTATATGTTATACAAATTTAATTACTGTAAAATACAAATATTTAATTACCATTTGATTTTATTTGTAATAATGTCACATGCTTTATTAAAAATAATGTTAAAAATGTATGATTCTTATAAACTAGTTAATTAACACTTTTTTAATAGTATGTTGATTTAATTTCAATCTAATAATAGAAATAATATGATTTGTATATACAAATTAATTAACATTATATGTATTTATGAAACATTAATAATTAAATTAATTAATTTAAATTAAGAATTTACGATAAATCATATATTTAAGGTTATAAGATTATTTTTATCCTATTTTTATTTACATATTTGGGAAATAATATATTGATTATATTAAAGATATACATTTTTAAAATAATCATGTTAATATTGCAATAATTTAATTAGTACTTAGTAATCTATATCAAGATTGTATATATTATAAAATTTAATTACTATAAAATATAAATATTTAATTACCATTAATTGTCATTTAATTATATTAGTAATAATGTTACATACTTTATTAGAAATAATGTTAAAAGTATATTATTGCTTATAAATTATTTAATTGACAATTTTTTAAATAGTTGATAATACAATTAAATAAATTTTTAATAACATGTTGATTTAGTTTCAATCTAATAATAGCAATAATATTATTGGCATATATCAAATAATTAACATTATATATTTATGAAACATTAATAATTTAATTAATTAATTTAAATTACAATAAATCATATATTTAAGGTTTTAAGATTATCTTTATCATATTTCTATTTACATATTTAGAAAATAATATACTGATTATATTATAGATATATATTTTAAAAATAATCTTGTTAATATTGTAATAATTTAATTAGTACTTAATAATCTATATCAAGATTGTATATGTTATACAAATTCAATTACCATAAAATACAAATATTTTATTTTGTCATTATAATATGACGAAATTGATGTTAATATACTAAAAGATGTTAATTATTAATTAAAATATCATTTTTATTAAAGTATTTGTATTATTTGTAAAATTATTAAGAATTTATATATATGAAAAGTTTAACAAATATAACCTAAAAAATTACATAACAGTCCTAAACTTTAAAAATTTTATAAATACACCATTCGCTCAACTCAATTAACAATTTTCTCTTTTTTTTTTTCCCACATGTGAGCAGAAGTCAATCTCAGAACGTCTAATGAAAACAAAAATTATATTTTAGATTTTGGAAGCTAATGGCAGAAGGGCAAGTGTGACATTTCAATCTCACATTAGAATTAATATTATAATCATTTTCCTTATTTGTACCTCCTAGTCCTACTCTACTCTCAGCTGGTTGATCGTGCGACCGCCGAGGCTGGTGAGTACCTCTGTATTGGTTATTTATTAATTTTATTTTCACATGGGAACACTACAAGAAAAGAGATTTTTTGTGTCACTAATTTTATGTCACTTCTTAAAAGAATGACATGTATGAAAACTTTAAATTCAGTCAAACTTATATGTGTCACAGTACACAAAAGGGTTAAGTTTTATGTGTCACAATTTTTTTAATTGTGACACATATTAATTAATATAAAAGGAAAAAAATTCCCAAACCCTAGATCCTATCTATCATCATCGCCTCTTACACTCCATCTCACTTCGTCTTCATCTTCGATGCTTGCCAAACTCGTAGCAGTCACGAAAACCTAGCCATCCTTGTCGCATCATTTTTCTCTTTGGTGCTTTCTTCATCCTCGTCTTCATCTTAGAGAAAAAGTTGCATCATCTTCGGTGCTTTCTTCGTCTTCATTTTTGGTGCTCGCAAGGTTGTAGCAGTGACAATTTCTTTCAGGTACGATTTTCCTTTCCCATCTACTTCTTAATCTGCTACTTTTTCTCTTTGCCTTCAATGTCGCATGTTGAATAGTGTTATGTTGCAGTTCTGACTTGACTTGCTTGTTCCTGATCCCGTCGTCTTCTTATTTTACCAAACCAAACTAATTATCAAATTTGTCTCCAGATCTCGTTTTTCACTTCTCTAATTTATCAAAAAAAAGTTAGACAAACAGAAAAAAGAATAGGCTCGTTGTGGGCTTTGGCAACAAGAGGATTCTAAAGTAGTTAGCTGTTTCTCATCCAACTGAATTCGGAGGCAGCAATTAGTGATTCTTGATTTTGTATACTATTTGCTTTTGTAGGGGCCTATACCTTATTTAATTTCTTGTATCTCCTCTCTGTTCCTGCTACAGAATTACACTTTTTTTTTAAAAAAATTTTACAAAAAGTGGCCTCTGGTTCTCCTCTTGGTATCATCTTGTTCATCAATATAGCTCAGTTTCTTATAGAGGGAAAAAGTGATTTTTTTTTTTTTAAATACAAAGGCAAGAGGTGCTAACTCCAACACATACTATTGCTGGTGACAACATGTCAACATTTTCATTTGCTTCATTTTAACGCTTTCTATAGTTTCTCGATCTAAGCACTTAATTTTTCTATTGCACTTACTAAATGGTGCAGGTACCTGATTCTTCTTAGCAGTTATTGGGATCAAAGAACACACAACCTGGAAAGCATCTCTCTTCTCGTCTCCAGATGCATCAGGGGCCTCAAGTATTTCTAGGTGGCAGGCAAAGAGCATCTGCCACTTCAAATAATTACCCAAAACCATTTTTGCCTCCCTCTGTGCGCCTTTCGATCGGTTCTACAAGTGATGCAGCTAGTACTCAAAATGCATTCACTGTTCCTTTTATGAATCTGTCTGTCCATTGTAAGTTCTTAGCTTACTTTTAATTTTCTTCACCACTGCAGACAACAATCTCTAAGTCCCCGCAAATTTTGCCATCACAAACTGCAGCAACTGTTCAAGCAGCTGTGTCTTCCTCTTCTTTTCTTCATTCTTCTAGGGGAATTACATCACCTAGTAAGTATTGAAACCTTTGTTCGCTGATAATGATTGATAACTCTGGATGACAGGTTTTTCCAGGATCCATTCGGAATTCTTTTCACAGTAGCACATCTAATTTATAAGTACTCCATTTTTGTAGGCATGCTTAGACAAACTTCATATAATACAAGGTTTGGTTCTGCTCTTAACATTGAAACCCTCATCGTTGCAGCGGAGAGAAGGGATTCTTCCATTGGGGTATTGTACTTATTATATTCACTGCACAGTACCTGATTATAAAATTTGGAGAATAACATTGTGTATTAGATTATACTAGAAGTTGTGTGATCTTATCTGGGAATAATAAAATCTTTATTATTGCATTTAGGAATTCAGTTGTATTTCTTATAAAGGTGGGCTCTTATGCGCCCACAAAATTCGTCTGTCCACCCTTTTTAATCTACATACCTCTTTAAATTCAAAAGATTTTAATATTTTTTCCAGATTTCATACCTTCTGGAGTAGTCTGAGTCTTCCTTCAATCATGCACATAGTTATGTCAAGTGACTCAGTGGTTACCAACATTAAGTCGCCTTATTGGCCCTTTGCAATTTTCCTTAACTAAACCATCCTCCTTTTCAATCTATTACTCAACCACTTTTCCTCCATTTCCTGCATCTATTAACTAAAGGTGTTTTCAAGGACCTAATAACTCATCATAGATCCAAATAAGACCTAATAGACTTCAAATACGAACTATTCCAGAAAACAGTAAGTTACCAAATTATCCAATTTACTTGATTAAAAATATTACATAAATACCATGGCTACTTATTCTCTGTGAGTAGGATACTGTGTTAGTGTATGGCCCCTTGTGTAGACTATCTTCTAACAAAGTTGTCTCTGTCTAAACTATTGTTGCAGCATGACCATATTATATAATTTAGAGAATAACTTTTATTTGAACCTTTTATTTTTTTAAACTTAAATAAATCTTGATTGCCAGAAAGAAGAGCATTTAAGATATCTCTTTGAAGGAAAGATAGTGTACTTTTGTGTACAATTTGACGAAGCATGTCTCTAGTTTTCTGGTCCCCTCTTTTGTTCAGAGTTTTAAAGAGTTTTAAAGAGGAGCTTATGGTGGTTACGAGGAGAAGATACGACTGTTCGCTGGTTATTCGGAGCAGGCCTCGCTGGGGCAAGTACGGCTAAAAATTTGGACTTTTCTTTATTGAAGTTTTCTAAATTTTTTGATTTTTCGTTACTGCTTTTGGTTACTGAGAAAATTTCTAACTTTTTGAGAAATTTTTAGTCTTCGCTTGAAGAACTACGTGAGGAAGGAGAGATCTTGATGTCGAAGATGCAGCAAGATCAGCACAAGAAGGTTCATTTTTCTCTCTTTCTATCTGGGGTCTGTTTGGTTGCTTAGAAAGTTTGGGAAAAGTTAGATCTGGTTATGAGGGTTTTGGTTGTTGAATTCCTTAGAAAGTTTGTGAAATGAAAATGGGTTCATCACTTAGCCTGAATTATATTTTATTTACTCTATTTTTTAGTTTTATTTTGATGGGATCTTAAGGCATGAACTTGAAATCCTTGTTGTGGTTAGATTTTCTCAGTAATCCAAGTGGGGTCTTTTGTTATCTTATTGGTTGATCAAAACTTAATTTTGAATGGACCCAAGTGATGTTTCTTAAGCTTAACATAACATTTCATACCTTTCTCATAATTTCTTGAGCAGCCGTTGTGATTTGCTATTTTCATTATCAAAACTCATTGTGGGTTGTGATAGAAACGTGCTATTGTAATCGGGATTCCACTGGCTGTGTCTCTGGCTTATTTTGTCTTGAAGACCTTTTTGCAATAACGGACTGTAATTTGAATACATGAATCCAATTAATTATATTCTATGCTTGATTCTTTAATTATGAAATTTGTTAAGCTATTATATTCTCTAAAACCTGAATATGTTCCCTTTAAATTGATGAAGTTTCAAATTCATGTTTGTTCGATGGCGTAAGCTTCCTTCCTGCTGTTAATTTATATCCGGTCAAGACTACTGTCATGCTTTATCTGATGAAATTTGGGGTTATTTTTATTTTTGTAATTTTTAATTTACTATCTTAGATTTTTGCTATTTAGGCTTTCATTCTGTCTTTCTGTTGCACAGACCCATATGGGTTGAATTTTAGTTCTTTATGGATATCTCTATTTCTCTTCCCGCTCTTCTAATTTTTTTTCCCAATATCCGTAGGAGGAAATGAAGCCATAAGGTTGTCAATGGTTTAACCATGGATAAATTTGTTTATAAAGGTCAATGTAATGCTTGGTTTGGCCAGTTTTAAGGTCTTCATAATGAATTAATAGTTCTTTTCGAAACTAAGATTGGGTACAAAGATTCAGTTTAAGGACTGATACTATGATCAGTCTAATTGGATTCAGTTTGGTTATTTTCCAAATCAAAGAGAAGCTGGCTGCAATATCGGGTTTGAAGTTTTTCAAAATGAGGGGAGGAGAGAGAGAAAGAGACTATCAGTTTAAGAGGAAGAGAGAAGTTTGTATTTACATTTTTCTTTGAGAGGGGCGGTCTGGTAAAAGAATATTATTGCCCTTTGATAATTGAAAAGGATTATTGAGCTCCTATAGATGTAGGTAAAATTAGTGATATGAAACTCAGCTCGGATTGCTTGAAAGGCTTACTTAAAACTAAAACATGTTTTTGTGTTTGTCTTTGTGTGAGTTTGCAAGCTCTGTTTACAATGATTTTCTAGAGGTTCTTGTTTTTGGAAAAGTGTGGTTATTCTTTCATTATTGAACTATTTGATGTAGGAAAGACTTGATTATTGATTATTGAATAAAGATACAGTCTTTCTTCCTCACATTTTCTTCATTTTTTCCTCCCCTTTCTTTTTGTTTCAATTATTTATCCCCTTTCTTTGTTATTTTTCATGGTTCCCATAATGAGGTGTTGCTTATCTTCTCCAAGATTATATATTGGCAAATGCAAATTGCAAACTCAAAGTATGTGGTTCTGGACTGGCAAGAGTTGCATTTAGTGACACTCCAACAACAGTTTTCTGGACCGTATGTACTTCCTGTGCACTAATTTGCAGTCACATTTGTAGCTCATGTAACTTGGTTGTTGTATCTGTACCCACTTGGATGTGCTTATTTTTACTAGGATTTGACTGAAGGGCAACTAGTACCGGTGGAGGGACTTGTTGCTCCTCTGTTTGCTCTTGAGGTCTGTGAGAATAGCTTCTTGTATGATCGTTTACTAGCTGCTCTTTTTTATTTATTATTTATTTACTTATTTATGGTTGTCCCATTGATGTAAGAGGTAACTGTTACTAAAATAAAATAGAAAAATAACTATCTTGTACTATTTTATACAATCGTGTTGTTGCCTTTTGTCTCGGTAAATTACAATCATATTTTTACATCAGATAAACCCTGAGAAGGCTAGGGAAGAATTTCGTAGTGTAACTCAGAAAGAGGGTGGATCAGGTGTCAAGGATTTCATGGATGGCATGGGTCTTGGTAGGCTTGTAGAGCAGGTAAAGCTGTATCTGCAGTTGTTGGTATTTCAACTTGAGATGACATATGTTTTCTCTGATTGTACTTGCACATTTATTGCTTATCAATGGTCTCAATAGTTGTACCTTTGGTCTGAGCTTGTATTTGATTTCTTGTCTTTTGATTGCTTGTCCACCTGTTGGTTGACAAAGTTAGGAGAACTAAAACTAGGAGAGCTATTGGACACTCCTCCACCTGGTTTGGCTAAAGCTGTTGCTATTTCCAAAGTACATTATCTGTCCTACTTACTCTGCTGCTTATGTTGGGTATGGCATAGCTTCAAATTTCTTATTGATCATATAACCTTCTACCAGGTGATGCAATTCCTTGAATCACAGGAATATAGTATGTTCACTCGAATAGTTTTTGATACTGCACCAACGGTGAGCAGAACCTCCATATTTCATGTCTTCTCATTATTTAATTTAATATAGTAAGCTTTATGGTTTTTCTTTATAGGGCTATACTTTGCGACTTTTGTCTTTGCCAGACTTCTTGGATGCTTCCATAGGCAAGATATTGAAGGTAGGAATGCTAACTTAGACTCGCTGTAAGTAATAGTCGATGGTCTTAGCTGCTTTGCATTGTTTGATGAGATTGTCTTTTCATTCATTTGTGTTACAACTTAGACAGAAACTAGCTTCAGCCACCTCAGTAATAAAATCTGTGTTTGGGCAAGATGGAACCCAACAGAATTCTGTATGTCTCATGTTGCTAGGGTCCAGTATTAGACTTTCCTAATATGAATATTTATTTTAATTGTCTCTTTGTTAACAATTCAGGCTGACAAATTGGAGGGATTAAGGGAGAGGATGGTAAAAGTGCGTGAGCTTTTTCGTGTTACAGATTCAACAGAGTTTGTGATAGTAACAATTCCCACGGCAATTACATTTGGAATTACACTTTAGCGCTGCCATATGCCTTGCTGATTGATGGTTCATTTGCTGGCTTCTGCGTCACCAGTTAGTATTAACTTCAAGTTTGACATGAATTTTACTTATTTGGTGGATGGTAGAGCCATGCATACTTTTGTTCTTTTGCTTTCCAGACTGCTGCCTAGTTATTTAGTTTGTTTAAATTTGTTTTATACTGTTATCTCTAATTTAACCTGATTTTGTATCCAAATATGTGTTTTGGCTTGATTTGCCTGCTTAACATGCTTCACCTCAATTTTTATATCTAATTGGGTTAATTCTGGATCACTCTCTATTTTTCTTATAAATAAGTTATTCATATTTGATATATATATATATTCAAGGTGATGGTTGTTAGTGAGTCATCAAGGTTGCATGCCTCATTGAAGAAGGAAAATGTTCCTGTCAAGAGGCTTATTGTTAATCAAATTCTTCCCCCTTCTGCCTCAGACTGCAAGTTCTGTGAAAAGAAAAGAAAGGTATTGATTTGTTTGCTTTAACATTGCTGGGATATAAATTTTTAATAACATCATGGGCCATCAGTAAACTAATGATTGTTAAGCTGTTAACTGCTAGAGGATTTCGTGCCTTGAATTTATGATGCAGGAAACCTTAGCATGCTGAATTTTTTGTATTATCATTTTCTGAATGTGGAATTGGCAACATCAGCCCTTTTTTTTGTTTGCAGAAGAGATGAAAAAACGATCTCCAACGCCCTATTATTTGTATCCAATGACCAAATTTCTTATTGTAACACACCTTATTTGAGTGATTAAAAACTGATATCGTGTGTATGTTCATCTTTAAATATTTTAGGATCATATGCATGCTCTTGATATGATCCTATGTGATCTAGAACTCTCTAGCTTGATGATGGTCCAGGCACCCTTAGTTGATGTTGAGATCAGAGGTGTACCTATTCTTAGATTTATGGGGGACATTATATGGAATTGACTATCCGTAAATGATTTCACAGGTGATGAGGTAATATTTATTTTATCACCTTTCAGTAGCCTTTATTTCACCTCTTAAAACAAGCTAAGTTTAGATATTCGGTGCAACTAAGTCGAGGGAGTCAGAAGTTTGGTTACTTGTCTTCATAAAGAACTAGTTCTGATGGCTCTTTTTTATCTTTTTTTCATGGTGGTGTGACTTGCAGATACATCTTGTTATTTATTCCAGTTGCAAAAGGATGACAGTTCAAACAAATCCTTTGCCTACAATTGTATGAGACTGTGAGGCAGGCTATGGAGTTAGACATACAAAAACTTTTTTTTTGCCCTCATTGCCTTGGCGTTTTGATGTTCTTTGAATTTTCCCCTGATGAACGTAAATTCTTCTGGAAAGATCATTATGATCTTTCTTAAAGACTTTATATGGGCACTAACTCTTATGCTGTTATGACTCTTATGATGCCCAATATCGTGGCTGATATGACTCTTATGCCGTTAAAATTATCACATCTTGGCATTAAGATTTAATTCGATAACATTTTCTCATTCATGATTTGCAAAGTCTCTTAATGCCTCTTCCATTATTTTGGACAGAGGATTGTCATGTACTTTATCTTTTTGGATTTGTTAGATTTTTTTTATTGGGCATGATTTGGGAGAGATGGATAATGTGTTTCAAATGTTACAGATAAGTGATGGTTAAATTCAGACTAAAGGTTAACTATAAGTTAGCTAGGGAGAAGTACCTTAGAATCTGTGGTTTAAGGCAAATAAGACTAAGAATGAATTGGCTGTGGCAGTGGTAAAAGCTTGAAGTTGAAATGACAGAATGGATAAGTTGATAGCCAAGATTTATCATTAAATTGACCATTTCTTTTTCCCTATATGTGATTATACACAAGGATTGTATATTGGGGAGGACCTTGTCTCATTCCTCCCCTTTTTTCTACCGTCCAAGTCCCATCTGTAGTAAGCTATGTGATTATATCCCTGCTTAAAAAACTTGGACATAGTTTTACTAATACTAGTTATCAGTTGTGTTGGAGCTTATATGCCAAATAGCTATATCATATTTCTACTGATTGATTTCTCTGGTTCAAGGTTGTAATATATAGGATCAATAAATTTGTCCATTCATGCATAGTTTATGCTCTAAATTGATGAGTTAAATGTGTTTTTGGGAGATAAATTGAAAAGATTTTTGTTAGAGTGTGGTACATTGAATATCTGTCTAACAACATTTTTGCTGGGTAGCGGCTTTGATTTCTAGTTGAAATAGCTATTCTCTTTTGGAAATTGCAGCAGTACAATGACTACAACTCTGATGTCTTCTTTGAAAATCTATTTTTGAAATCAATAATATGTGGGATTTTTGTTCCTTATGCTTTTAGTATGTGTAATCTATCATTTAAGTTTTCAATTCATTTTTCTCTTAGGTCATGGCCATAATTACAGATTTCATGCTTGTTTATCTTCCTGCCCCTACCATCTCTCTCCGACCACGTGTTGTAGGCAATATTGGACCTATTGCCAAGTTCTTCTAAAACTGCCCAGATAATGCATTTCAGGTTTCATACCATTAAAAAACTGAATGGTTGTTTCTGGAAATACAAACTACAGATATTTATCTACTTCTTGAATTTTATCTACAGGTTGCCCTTGCTGGAACTTCATATTCATTTTTGCAGAGATTAGGTGCCATAGTGGTAAGAAAACCCTCTCGTATCTTGCATTGTTTTATTAAGATTTCAAATTTTTGTGCAGAGGAAATCCAATTTAATATAATTTATATGTGTTATGCAGCGTAATGGAGCAAAGCTTTTTGCGGTTGGCACTACTTCATCACTGGTAAATTGGGTTCCTTGATTTAGACATGGGCTTGTCTGTCTTTCCATTGTTTCATCTTTATCCTTGTGACTTCAATAATATTTTCGTTATCAATGAGGAATTATAGAGGATACTGACATGTTATAAAACAACAATTTCATTAATCAAGATTTAGCCATCTGGAATCAAGGTCTTTGGTTATAGTTACAGTTATCAATAGATTATCAAGTTATTAATCTTATGATCCAGGGCATGCATTCTTTTCTTTCTCTCAATACCCGCCCCCACCCAAGTACATGCATATTTATAAGACAATCCTATTGGAATAGATGTCCACAAAAGAAATTGAACAATTGGATTGGTTTGGGCAATCCAAAACTCTATTGAAGATTGGACTTCCTTTACTCTGTTTAGGTTCTGTAATCTAAATTCACTCCTATCCCAAAATCTTCAAAATGATTGGATTTGTCAGATTTAGCTCCAAGTTGTAGTCCTAATTGATGATGTTAATTTCTCATTGCTTAAACCACTAGGTGGTGTAAAAATTAGATGCATTTGATTTTCATTTAAACTTCATGTGGATATAAACGAATTACCTTCCACATTAGCCAAAAGAATTTTCTTTTGTTAACATGTTTTTAATTTACATGTTCTCATCACTAGTTACCTTAAGTCCCATCTAGTCTATTCTTGTAACAGAAGTCTTTGCACAAAAAGGTTTCAGAGTCTCTGACAACCTTCTTTTCCCTAAATCCAAATATTATTTAAGCCGTTAAGTTCGCTCATTGAGGAGGTTGAGGCTTATACAAATTGATAGAGAGCCTAATAATTGACAATATTCTTTGCCTTTTCTGGTGTTTTCCTACAGCAAATGTGTAGCTAATTTTATGGCTTTGTGATAAGTTGAAATCTTATGATGTGTTGTAGTAGTTGTAACACCCTAAAATCGGAACGCATACATAGCTAAAATAATAGGAAATCACTAATAATAAATCTCCAAACATTACTTCAATAATCCCTCTTATTAGAAAAAAAATAAACCGAACAATACATTTAATGTCTCTCTAATCAAAACAAAGTCTTACAATCTAAAGTTCCAAACACAATTGTAATAAATTAAAAAAAAAAAATCTGAACTTAAGTCTCGACATCAATCAGCAAGTCCAACCACTAACTTTCGAGACTACTCTGCAAAAATGTTAGAGACGAGGGGTGAGCCGTCAACTCAGTAAGTAAAATCATACACAACCATTAGTATCTTAAAACAATTATAAAAACGTCATATCTTAATAAAACGGAGTTATAAGCATTTGTAACATTTACGATCAAAGAAGTCATTCACAATCATTAGAGATCAAAAAGACATTTATCGACTCATGTCACATAGTGTCACCCGTAATCCCGGTGACCCGGCCCAGAAATATGTCACCTGTAATCCCGGTGACCCGGCCCAAAAGTATGTCACCTGTATCCCCGGTGACCCAGTCCAAAAGTATGTCACCTGTATCCCCGGTGACCCAGTCCAAAAGTATGTCACCTGTATCCCCGGTGACCCGGTCCAAAAGTTGTGTGCACACTAATACCACAGCTGGGTTCAGAATTCATATCGATACTAAGGACAATGAGTCAAAACATTCCAAAAACCATTGCAAATCATACAAACCTCAAAGTACATATACAAATAACTTTTCATAGATAATAATGAGATTCGTCAAAAGTTCCTTTCATTAAAAACTGCCTTTAACATGAAAACAGTTTTTGAGAATCAATTTAAAAACTTTGATAAAACTCTAATTCCATAATTTTCATTCTAAGACAGAAAATAAATCATATAATATCACATAAAAATATGTTCTAACAAATCAAAATATTTATTAAGAACACATTACACTTTAACTATAGTATATATATGATGTTACTTACCTTGATCGATCCGAAAAGACAAATATCCTAGCTCCTACTCGTCCAACGATTGTCCTAAGACATAACCAGAAAACATCTTGATAAATTCATGATCTTAAAACCTCAAATGTTCTACAAAATTCCCTTAAAATTCCTAGACAAACCGTTCTGTCTAAGTCCGATACCCAGAACAGAGCTCATTCCAGAAATTTTAGAAAATTATATCCTAATCTGATTAATCTAAAATTTTGCAGAGGCGAACTAGACACATGAGGTATTCAACTGAAAATTTTTCAAAGCAAATTACGTTCAGAAACTATTTTTAGATGATTTTCGTTTTCTACCAGTCAATTCTGTCCAGAATTTTCAGATTAAAATGTTTCGAACTCAAAATTTCATAAAATTTATTCTACACGTTTAAAAATCGTGAAAATTTACAGAAACGTATATATTATCTGAAGAAGCAGCATATAAAATTTGAGGAATTTCTGACTCCTCTAGCATATGAAAAAAAATTCCGAAACTCGCAACATCCAGAAATTTCAGTATTTTCCAGATTTTCAACAGAGAGTTCAAAAATTCGTAATAAATTGAAATCTTAATATTTTTTTGTGAAATAAATTTTGTATGTTCATATACATGTCTATAATAACATATAAACAAACTAGGCTGAAAATCGAATTGTAAGTATCCAAAAAAATTCGAAAATCCTAAGCTATTCATAAATTCTCTGCAGAAACCCTAGCACAAATCTAGACAACAAAAATAATTCTAATAAAGATTATTAAATCAAACTAAAAGAAATATAATCTTACCTTGAAATCTCTGAGTTCCCAAGCCTCCCCTAAAATTTTCACGTTAAAAACCCTATTTGCAATATTATAATATTGCTTACATACTATATAGGGTTAAGGTATCCTAAAAGGAATAAAACTTCTAATTTAAATATAAATAATACTCATTTCTTTTTTTTTTTAACTTATTATAGTCATAATTATTATCCTAGACTAATTCCATAATGACTCATATAGCCCTAGGAAAATTAGGGTTGTTACATTTCTCCCCCTCTTAACAAAAATTTCGTCCTCGAAATTTGATACATACCTTAACTTTCAAATAGTTGGGGGTATTTTTCTTTCACTTCTGCTTCACGCTCCCATGTTGCCTCTTCTAATGAATGATTAGCCCACCGTATTTTTACAAAGGGAATAACTCGATTCCGTAAAACTTGCTCTTTTTTGTCAACGATCTCTATAGGCTGCTCCTCATATGTCATATCACTTGATATTTGAATTGATTGATAATTTAATACATGAGAAGGATCGGCTATGTACTTCCTCAATACAGACACATGAAATACATTGTGGAGTCTAGCTAAGTTGGGTGGTAAAGCTACACGATAGGCTACTGGCCCAACTCTTTCCAAGATCTCAAAAGGTCCAATAAATCTAGGCCTGAGCTTGCCTTTCTTCCCAAACCGAAAGACTCCTTTCTATGGTGATACCTTCAAAAAGATTGCATCACCAACCTCAAATTCCAATGTTCGCCTGCGACGGTCTGCATAACTCTTTTGTCTACTTTGAGCCGCACGAAGTCGTTCTCTGATCAATTTAACTTTATCCATTGTAATTTGGATAAGTTCCGGTCCCAACAATTTTCTTTCTCCAACTTCATCCCAACATAAAGGTGACCGACATCTTCTACCATATAAAGCTTCATAAGGTGGCATCCCAATGCTAGAGTGAAAAACTATTATTATAAGCGAACTCTATTAAGGTCAAATGTTCTTCCCAACCACCACCCAAATCTAGGATACTACATCGTAGCATATCTTCTAGAGTTTGAATGGTTCTTTCCGATTGACCGTCACTTTAAGGATGGAAGGCAGTACTAAAGTTCAATTTTGTTCCCAACATCTTATGAAGACTACCCCAAAAATTTGATGTAAAACGTGGATCTCTATCCGATACAATAGATACTGGCACCCCATGCAACCTTACTATCTCTCGCAGAAATAATTTAGCCAGCTGACTCATGTTATCAGTGGTTTTAATAGCCAAGAAATGAGCTGACTTAGTTAATCTGTCCACAATAACCCAAATAGAATCACAACCCCTCTTTGAACGAGGCAAACCATTGATAAAGTCCATCGTGATGTGCTCCCATTTCCATTCTGGAATAGGGAGTGATTGTAACAGACCATTGGGCCTCTGATGTTCCATCTTTACTTGTTGACACACCAAACACTTGGAAACAAAATCAGCAATCTCCTTTTTCATATTCTTCCACCAAAAGTTATTTTTCAAATCACGATACATTTTAGTACTCCCAGGATGAGTACTAAATGCAGATTCATGAGCCTCCCTCAAAATTTCTTTCTTCAAGTCTTCATTGGCTGGCACACATAATCGCTTCCCAAACCACAAAACATGGTTTTCAGATAATCTAAATTCTGGTCTTTTGCCTATCTTTACCTCTTCACATATTTTGATAAATTCTGAATCTCCTTTCTGAGCCTCTTTAATAGCATCGATAAGATTAGGTTGCACCTTCAAATACGATAGGATATTATCACATCCATGCCGAACCACTGTCACACTACATCTCTCAAGATCTCTTATAATATGACTTTGAGTGGTGAATAAAAGTGCCATACATCTAGAAGACTTCCTACTAAGTGCATCAGCTACTACATTCGCTTTACCAGGACGATAATTGATTGTGCAATCATAATCTTTCACTAACTCAAGCCACCTTCTCTGTCTTAAATTGAGCTCCTTCTGAGTGAATAAATACCTTAAGCTCTTATGATCAGTAAATATCTCACAAGTTTCTCCATATAAATAATGTCTCCAAATCTTTAATGCAAAAACCACAGCCGCTAATTCTAGGTCATGGGTTGGGTAATTCTTTTCATAACTCTTCAATTGTCTAGATGCATAAGCAACTACCTTTCCATTTTGCATTAAAACACAACCCAAACCCTTATTAGATGCATCACTATACACCACGTATCCAATACCACTAGATGGAATAGTTAGGACAGGTGCAGAAACCAATCTATTCTTGAGTTCGAGGAAACTCCGTTCACACTTCTCATCCCATTCAAATCTTGCATTCTTCCTAGTCAACCGAGTTAGCGGAACTGCAAGGCTAGAAAATCCTTCTATAAAACGTCGGTAATAGCCTGCTAAGCCTAGAAAACTTCTAACCTCAGTAACAGTAGTGGGTCTATTCCAACTCAACACAACTTCAACTTTCGCAGGGTCCACTGAGATACCATCACTTGTCACCACATGACCAAGAAAAACCACTCTATCCAACCAAAATTCACACTTCTTAAACTTTGCATATAACTTATTTTCTCTAAGAGTTTGAAGTGCAATACTCAAATGCCTTTCATGTTCCTCCTTACTTTTAGAGTAAACCAAAATGTCATCGATAAACACAATGACAAATTGATCTAAATATGGCTGAAAGACTCTGTTCATCAAATCCATAAAAGCTGCTGGAGTATTTGTCAAACCAAATGGCATGACCAAAAACTCATAGTGCCCATACCGGGTTCGAAAAGCTGTTTTAGGAACATCTTCACCCCTTATCTTTAGTTGATGATATCCCGATCGTAGATCTATCTTTGAGAATATTGCTGCACCCTGTAGTTGATCAAACAGGTCATCAATCCTAGGGAGAGGATACTTATTTTTTATGGTGACACGGTTTAGTTCTCGATAATCGATACATAAGCGCATGGTTCCATCCTTCTTCTTCACGAACAATACAGGTGCGCCTCAAGGAGAAACACTAGGGCGAATGAAACCTTTATCTAGTAATTCCTGTAACTGTATCTTCAACTCCCTTAACTCTAGGGGTGCCATTCTATACGGTGTTTTTGAAATAGGTGTTGTACCAGGTAATAGGTCAATAACAAACTCTATTTCTCGATCGGAAGGTATACCATGAAGATCATCTGGAAAAACATCAGGAAACTCCTTCACAACAGGAATATCACTAAGAGAGACCTTGTCATCCTTGTCTACAACAACACAAGCCATATACCCGTCACACCCTTTCATTAGTAGCTTCCTTGCTTTCACTGCAGATACTAAACCCTTATAAATATTCTGTGTTCCATGAAAACGGAATTCTGGTTCCCCGGGTATACGAAAGATAATTTCTTTTGTAGCACAATCTATGGTAGCATGATAAGTTGCTAACCAATCCATTCCCAAAATGATATCGAAGTCATGCATTTCTAGAGGTAAGAGGTCTACTAAGAAGTCTCTACCCTCAAAACTCACAACACAAGATTCATAAACATGACTAATCAAAGTAGAATCACCCAAAGGAGTAGCAATTGATAAATGACCATCTAAAGGTTTAGCTAGATCCTCTAGATTCTTCACTCGATAAACAAAAGCACAAGACACAAAGGAATATGTAGCACCAGAATCAAATAACACCTTAGCTTCTTTAGAAAAGATAAACAGTGTACCTGACACCACATCATTAGAAGCATTGGCATCTTGTGTAGTCATAGTAAAGACGCGCCCTTGAGTCTTTGGCTTCTTTGCTTGACTACCTTCTGCTCGAGTTTCAGTGTTAAAGTCCCGCATCTTCGGGCAATCTTTAATTCTGTGCCCTCTTTGACCACAACCAAAACATGCACCTGTCTTCCAATGACAATCTCCTCGGTGTATGTTGCCACAATGATTGCAAGGGATTCTATCATTTTGAGAAAATCCCTCTCCACCTTGTTTTTTAAAAGGACCGTTACTTGCACCCTTCTGTCTTGGCCTATTATTACCACTGCTCTTAGGATTCAACTTGTTTCGGTTATCCCTCTCATTTTGAGATTCCACCAAGTACCTCTCAGCAATCATGGCTCGGTCTACCATTTCTGCATATGTGTCCAATTTCAGCACTGTCAGTTGGGACTGAATAGCCGGACGTAGGCCTTCAAAGAACATTCTTGCTTTAGCAGCCTCACTTGGTATGGTGGCAAATCGAGATAGAGAGTTGAATTTTTCCTCATATTCAGCCACTGATCTATTTCCTTGAGTCAAACGATTGAATTCTGCCTCCATCCTATGGCGAACTCGATCAGGGAAATATTTCTCGTTAAAGGAGTCTACAAACATCTTCCAAGTAATTTGTGCACCTTCTCCCATACGATTAATCATCAATCGTGAAGTGGCTTCCCACCAATGGTTAGCCTCACCCTCCAAGACAAAAGATGCGAACGTAACCCTCAAATTGCTCGTACAACCTAAAGCTGTGAAAATCTTCTCTATTTGCTTTAGCCAAGCCTCAGCAACCAAAGGTTCTGTGGTACCCCGAAAAGTAGGTGGACCTAGTTTCCTGAATTGTTCCAAGGTTACCACAGCTTCACCCGCTGCAGCATTGTTTCCTTCTCTATTACCACCAAGCCCAGTATTATGATTTGCTATTTGCTCCATAAGCCTATTCTGCTGCTCCATGAATCTAGTAAATGCGCGCATCCATGGAGGATTATCCTGAGCCATTTCTTGAATAGTAGGATTATCATTGGCCCGATTATTATCGCCTCTAGTTCGATTGTTGTTACCCCTTGAGCTAGAAGCCTCAGCATTCTCTCTACGTGGCGGCATCTTAATCTTAACATAACATAAGAAATTTAATAAGAAAATCACGTAAAAAGTCTAGATTTTATTAAATAATAATAAATAAATAAACAAAAGTCTCAAACCACTGTCATATGATCATATGTCTAAGAACATCTAATGAGTAACAAACTCAAATCCAAATCCTAATCTTTACTTTCGAAGATAACGTTTATTTTTCACATTTAGAAACTTTGGAATAAAAAGGAACTCTCATCCTAATCGGAAAAGGGTTCAAACAAGTTTTCTCTATGTTAGCTCCCTTAACATCTTCTAAACTTGTAACTTCATTACTCTGATTCTCTACATCCTCACTTGGGTCATCCTCCTCTTGTTTTTGATTTTCTGATAGCACCACCATCTTTATGGACTTATCACCACTAAAAATGGAACTATTGGGTCCACATCCTGGAGGATAATCCCTCACTGCGGAAACCTTCCTCCTTGGTGGGTACGCCTTTCTCAAAGGCTTCTCTTGTCCGCTAGAAAACTCAGAACCCCCACTAGCCATGATCTCCTATTAGAGTCAGAAAACAAATTTTAGGATCTAAAATAATAGAAATAATCACGTAGTTCTAAGTCTCTATCATTTTATAGTCTACAGAATCATATACCTAAGCTCTGATACCATAACTGTAACACCCCAAAATCGGAACGCATACATAGCTAAAATAATAGGAAATCACTAATAATAAATCTCCAAACATTACTTCAATAATCCCTCTTATTAGAAAAAAAAATGAACCGAACAATACATTTAATGTCTCTCTAATCAAAACAAAGTCTTACAATCTAAAGTTCCAAACACAATTGTAATAAATTTAAAAAAAAATCTGAACTTAAGTCTCGACATCAATCAGCAAGTCCAACCACTAACTTTCGAGACTACTCTGCAAAAATGTTAGAGACGAGGGGTGAGCCGTCAACTCAGTAAGTAAAATCATACACAACCATTAGTATCTTAAAACAATTATAAAAACGTCATATCTTAATAAAACGGAGTTATAAGCATTTGTAACATTTACGATCAAAGAAGTCATTCACAATCATTAGAAATCAAAAAGACATTTATCGACTCATGTCACATAGTGTCACCTGTAATCCCGGTGACCCGGCCCAGAAATATGTCACCTGTAATCCCGGTGACCCGGCCCAAAAGTATGTCACCTGTATTCCCGGTGACCCAGTCCAAAAGTATGTCACCTGTATCCCCGGTGACCCAGTCCAAAAGTATGTCACCTGTATTCCCGGTGACCCGGTCCAAAAGTTGTGTGGACACTAATACCACAGCTGGGTTCAGAATTCATATCGATACTAAGGACAATGAGTCAAAACATTCCAAAAACCATTGCAAATCATACAAACCTCAAAGTACATATACAAATAACTTTTCATAGATAATAATGAGATTCGTCAAAAGTTCCTTTCATTAAAAACTGCCTTTAACATGAAAACAGTTTTTGAGAATCAATTTAAAAACTTTGATAAAACTCTAATTCCATAATTTTCATTCTAAGACAGAAAATAAATCATATAATATCACATAAAAATATGTTCTAACAAATCAAAATATTTATTAAGAACACATTACACTTTAACCATAGTATATGTATGATGTTACTTACCTTGATCGATCCGAAAAGACAAATATCCTAGCTCATACTCGTCCAACGATTGTCCTAAGACATAACCAGAAAACATCTTGATAAATTCATGATCTTAAAACCTCAAATGTTCTACAAAATTCCCTTAAAATTCCTAGACAAACCGTTCTGTCTAAGTCCGATACCCAGAACAGAGCTCATTCCAGAAATTTTAGAAAATTATATCCTAATCTGATTAACCTAAAATTTTGCAGAGGAGAACTAGACACATGAGGTATTCAACTGAAAATTTTTCAAAGCAAATTATATTCAGAAACTATTTTTAGATGATTTTCGTTTTCTGCCAGTCAATTCTGTCCAGAATTTTCAGATTAAAACGTTTCAAACTCAAAATTTCATAAAAATTATTCTACATGTTTAAAAATCGTTAAAATTCACAGAAACGTATATATTATCTTGAAGAAGCAGAATATAAAATTTGAGGACTTTCTGACTCCTCTAGCATATGAAAAAAAATTCCGAAACTCGCAACATCCAGAAATTTCAGTATTTTCCAGATTTTCAACAGAGAGTTCAAAAATTTATAATAAATTGAAATCTTAATATTTTTTTGTGAAATAAATTTTTTCTGTTCATATACATGTCTATAATAAATATTAAAAAACCAGGCTGAAAATCGAACTGTAATTATCCAAAAAAATTCAAAAATCCTAAGTTGTTCATAAATTCTCTGCAGAAACCCTAGCACAAATCTAGACAACAAAAATAATTCTAATAAAGATTATTAAATCAAACTAAAAGAAATATAATCTTACCTTGAAATCTCTGAGTTCCCAAGCCTCCTCTAAAATTTTCACGTTAAAAACCCTATTTGCAATATTATAATATTGCTTATATACTATATAGGGTTAAGGTATCCTAAAAGGAATAAAACTTCTAATTTAAATATAAATAATACTCATTTCTTTTTTTTTTTTAACTTATTATAGTCATAATTATTATCCTAGACTAATTCCATAATGACTCATATAGCCCTAGGAAAATTAGGGTTGTTACAGTAGTTGTCTTTGCGACTATTTGTTTGCCTTTGTGGCTTCGATGGTTTTCTTATAAATTATTCATGTCTTTTGTTCCTTGAAGAGTTGAAAATACTGAAATTCTTGAGGGTTTATGACCCTGTTGTGCCTTGATTTTAGCAGTTCTTACGTATTTTCAAAATATTGTTTCCTTTTTGCGATTAATTCATTCAATCGAAAACTTGAAATTTAATAAGCTTGCATTTAATACAGTTTTGTTTGTTTTAGGTTGGTACAGTTGTGACTAACACCTTTATCAATGCACGGAAGGCTGTGGATAAGTGTAGTGCAGGTGAAATTGAAAATGTGCCCATATTTTCCACTAGTGCTACCTATGGTGTCTACATGGCAGTTTCTAGCAACCTCAGGTATTTAAGTTCAGATGAATCTCACTTTATTGAGATCCTAGTCTTGCTATTATTCATGGAATTTTATTTAAAAGGAACTTTTTTTTTCAGTTGCTTGTTTGATTAATTATCACGCCATATTTCTTCCACAGGTTTTGTAAGTAGTGGTGATAAAGTATTGCTGTCACTTAATTTGATTCATATGCTACTATTTTTCATGGGCGTAATTAGATAAAAAAAACTTTTACCATTATAGTGAGTATATTTTTAGAAAAAGGCACTAAATTACTGCATTTAGAATAACAAGGTTTAACAGAGTTCCTTTTTCTTTTTCTAAATATGTTGATTTTAAGATATTGCACTAAGAAGCAAGCATTTTATGTTTCGATGCAATTCTACATCAGTTACTAGCCTGAACAACAATGAATATTAGTATTTCAGTACGTCAGGTAATTACAATATATTAGTTTCATGTTTTGGTGGACATTGATAAATTGGTTTTAGAGAGACATTTAGTTATTGAACTAATCTACCCATTTCCCTTTGTCAGGCTGGAAAACTATAGTGGCAAACACTCCAAAGACTTTAAGAGAAATAATACTTGTTCTGATGAATACATTGATTCTCACGTTTCCAGCATCTCAAACAAGGCAATGTCAACCCAAAATGATGGCAGCAATTAACATATTTTTCTGATCTTATTAATCGCAATAACAAAATGATAAACTTGCTTAGCTTTTTTTTTACTATTTATATTTTTTTTCTCCTAGCTAAAACTTTTAGACTTTTTAGTGTCCTCTAGGGATTTTATTGTCTCTTTCCATCTCAAGAGCAGACCACCAAAGTTGATTATAGGGAAAGAGTTTCTATTTTTTCTTTCTTATGAGATTTATTTTTCATGGCAAGTTTCTTTACTCTCTGTTCTGCCAGCACACTTGTTGAAAATATCAGAGGTCTGAAAACTTACTAGATAAGCTTTCAGTCCCATTGTCTGTTGGGTATGCTTTTACATTATACTTTCAGTAAATAAGGTTTATGTTTCATGATTGTTGCCTTATTTTTCTTAGTGTCTTTCTCTAAAAAAATGTAGTTTCATGACCATGTTCATATTAGAAGCTCAGCAATCACTTCATTTTGAAACGTCGATGTTTTATGTGATTTGAATTTTTTTCTTTTACAGAAGGCAAAAGCCAATTTGGAGGCGCAGATAGATCAGCTTTTGAACATCGAGAAGAAGATGAGACTGGTCGGTGATATGGCCGGCACCAAGAAGGTCGTAACCGATATTCGGCAACTTTGCTTGGAAGCTAAAGCCTGGAAGACTCTCAATGAGCAGATTATCAATCTATCAAAAACGCGATCAACTAAAGCAGATGACAGTTTTGGTTTATTGTTTGGTTGTTATAGGTTTGATTTACGTGTTTGTGAATTGGGTGCTCTATAGAATTTGAATTAGAGATTTGAAATGAAAGTCATCTGGGATTTAGGTTTGGGATATTTAGAGATTTAGTTCCTTTTTGTTGATTGAGGATGGTGGATGGGTTTTTATGGAGAAATTTGTTTAAGTTTCTGAATTGCATCTAAGAATTTGTTGGTTTTGAGGGTTAATTGTGTCATGCGAATATATACTTGCATCAAGTCTCACATAAGATGAATAATTGTTAAGATAACTTTGTGCATAAGAGTAATGACAACAAATTTAATATAATCTTTAGCTGGATCTTTTGTGTCTTTGCTGTTTTACAGTTTATCTTGTCTTCTTGTTCTTGCTTACTTGGACTATCATGTAGATATTTTAAAATATTCATATAACCTACATTATGGGCAATTTGATCAATTACAATTCAAATTACTAAAATTCCTTGGCTAATGTCCAAATGGTTCACTTATGAAGATCATGCTTTGATCAACACCATTATTCACTATGGTTTTATGTCTCTGCAGGCTATAACTACAATGGTCGAGCAAGCAAAGCAATATTTGATGAGACCCCAGACCTTGATACTCGTATAGAGCTCATCAAAACACTAAACAATGTCTCAACTGTGAAGGTGGAATTATGCAAATACATATCTATGATTTCTCTTTTCTGATTATCCACTATAACATTGCTTTAAATTGTCCTCTACTCTGATAAACTTTATGAGGTGCAGATATATGTTGAATGTCTCATTTGTTTAATATTTCTGTGATTGCTTTGTATTATATACATGTTTTAATAAATCAGATTTATGCTTACATACATTTATTATACACATAAAGCAGGCAATATTTGAAGTTGGGTTGGAAGTAGTAAATAAAATAGTAAGTTAAAAACCTTGAAAATGGGGTTTATGCACAATGAGAGAGTGAGTGTGATTGGTGGCATGAAAATAAAAGGGCACATAACAGCACAAAGAGACAATAACAATTCAAGTTTGAAAGAACACCAAACAACAGCTTTAAATGGCATATTAAGGTTCATGGCATTTTTTGGCTAGGAAAAGAAGCAAAAGTAGTTGATGGAAAAACTATATTTTATCTCTTTATGTAGTTTAAGCTGGTAATTAACTAATTATTCCCATGGCATATCTTATGTTGAGATGGTAATAGTGTTCAAAGGTCCAGCTTTTATAAAAAGTTGATGTTTATGATATAGACAAATGAAATGGAGATTTACCAAAGCCTGGAAGGGCATAGTCCTTGTGTCCACCTCTCTCTTTGCCTTTTTCTATTAAAATGCCATTGGTTCCATGGCTTGAAAACAAATAGGCATGTTTGCATTATTTCTATGGGGAAACTTTTTTTTAATTATTCACTATGGTATTTTTGTACTTTTTATACAATCCTTATTACCTTTTGTTGATACTATTGTGAAGTTGTGTACGTATCTCTCAATTGCCTTTCTTCATGATGCTTTTCTTCTCAATTTTGGTTTTTGGTTACCTGATAACCATAAATATTTAATGTTCTTGAGCAGATCATGGGTCATGCATGAAAGATAAAAATATATGCAAAGGAGTGGTTTCTGATCCTTGGTTTTAAGATAATATTTCATGCTGTTACTAGTGATAGTAGGTATCTGCTATCAGTTTGGCATTTTATATTTCTGATTTGTTTGATATTTGCACAGCTTCACCTAATGTTCTGTTTCTTGCTACATTTGTTCTACTCCTATCTTTCTGGTAAGCTTTTTAGTATGCCTTGTGATAGATGTTGAGTTTTTTCTTTTTTGTTTAAAATTTTTGGGAATTTGCTTTTCCCTTGGGGCAAAAGATAATAGCAAAGATAGGGTTGAAGCATATGTATGGTGTTGAACAGTTGAGTATATCGAACTTGTCCGATTCCGGCACTAGTTTGTTGACAATGTCACTTGTTAAATATTAAGTTTGCATCAACAGAATATGAAATTCAGAATGATGCAGTATAATTCATAGATACATCAGCAGAGAAAGACGACTGATGCTCAGCGGTCAATAATGCTGCTTCTTTCATGTGCACATTTGATTTTCTTTGTTACTAGCATAAAACTATTCTCTTATGTCCTAATTTTCTGTTTTACAATATACACTGAATCTTTTCTATAGCTGTTGGCTTGGTTTCTGTTGTTTCACCATTACCATTATTCTTTGGATTTAGCTTGCAACCTGCCTGACTTGGCTAGGTGTTAGTTGAATATGTTTTGTGTTATGCTAATGCTACTGGGTCCTCACTCTCTTATTTGCTATCTTTCACCTGTTTTTTGTCTGTCTGAAAGTTGATTCACCTTGTAGAGTGCTATGGAATGTGTTTTTATCTATTGAGTTTTATGTACTTTTTTAAAATAAAAAAATATATAATACGTGTCAGGATGAGACCATTTTGACACGTATTATATATTTTCTAAAGATTTGTGTCGGTCAAAAACCGACACATAAAAGTTTACGAAAAAACGGAATATGTGTCACTTAGGGAACGAAGTATGTGTCGGCCAGAGAATGACACGTATAAAATTTTTTTAAAAATAAGTGTCGGCTAAAAACCGACACATATACGTTCACCAAAAAACGAAATATGTGTCACTTAGTGAACGAAATATGTGTCGGCCACCGAATGACACGTATAAAATTTTTTTAAATTCTAGTGTCGGCCAATAACCGACACATAATTAACAGAATATGTGTCACTTAGTGAAGATTTATGTGTCGTTCAGTGTATGACACATATGATTCAGGAGTCATATGTGTCGGTCACGGAATGACATAGGTATGTCGTTTCTTGACCAACACAAAATATGTGTCGCTTAATTACTGACACATATTTGATATAATTCGTTACTAAGTGACACATATTTGTGAATACATGTCTGTTTTTGAACGACACACATGCTTGTGTCGGTTTGACCAAGTGACACGTATAGAATATGTGTCAGGGCCATATGTGTCAGGGCCATATGTGTCGCGCAAAAACCGACATGTATTTTGATATGTGTCAGTTTTCGGCCGACACAAAAACCCATATGATCGTGCGACCGCCGAGGCTGGTGAGTACCTCTGTATTGGTTATTTATTAATTTTATTTTCACATGGGAAGTAGATTAAATTGTTTTCTGATTTGGAAATTTTTTAATAATTTTTTTTCCAAATTTGGTTAATTATTATTATTATTATTCCGTAAAGGCCAACTTTTGCTACTGCCTCATCAGATATCTTAAGGTATAATTATCAGATCTAACAATAGGTACAAAGATATCGTTTTCTAAAATTTTATCAACTCAAAAACAGAAAGACAGTAGGACGAGTGAGACAGACTTCATCAAATATAAATAACGAAATGCTTTTATTTAACAATTTCATTTACAGACGTCATCAGGATATAAAAAGAGACAAACATAAACACAAACACACTCTAATACAGTTAATCAACTCAACTCCTTTCTATGTTACAACAATTATTTAACTTGTACGGTATACTGCCCGCAGAGGCCTGCCCTGCATATTTGTATCTCGTCCATTGATTGAACTCGTTCTCAAAGAAGGATTTTATATAATCCTTGTTCATCAATGTCAGCTTGGAAAAGGAGTCGATTGGTTACACGTTCTCTAACTTGACAATTGTTGGCATTAAATTGAAACGAAACATTGTTCTCCCAAGAGAATTGGGAGACTGAAATAATATTTCGGTTGAGAGATGGGACGTGTAGCACGTTATGCATGAATAATGGCCTAGCAGTTAGAGGAGAGGCAAACCTAAAATCACCTGTATGAGATACGGGTAGCAGCGCACCATCTGCCAAATACACATTCTGATTTCCATCAAGCTTTTGAGTCAACGATAGAATGCCGAGAGTATTGGTTAAATGTTGGTTAGTACTGGAATCTAGGTACCACCAGATAGCCTCAACCACCCAACAAGTACATCTTCTCTTAGAAGGACCAATATCTGATTCGAAACATGAGGTATGCCTTTTTTTATCTCTACTTGCATCATCAGAACTTGAGCTTGAAAAAGAAACATCTGATTCTGAACCTGAGGTACACTTTCTTTTACCTTTACTTGCATCAGAACTGGAGGCCCTTGAAAACGAAACATCTGATTCTGAACCTGAGCTACACTTTCTTTTACCTCTACTTGCATCAGAAGTTGAGCTTGAACCAGAATAGCTACTGCTAGGATCCATTTGCATTGCTATATTAGCTGACATTTTTTTTTCACAAACAAAAATAAAGGATTTCTTAATTCAGTGTAATCTAGTGGAGCTCATAGTAGAATTTATATAAGATCCTAGTGACCTCCAGTCTTATCTTGCCTTAGCTTTGTCTACGTTGTGGGGTAGCAATCAGAAAACATACGGAAACGCTTGAAATTCTCAGTGGGATTTGTTTTAGTTGCATCCTTATCTTACATCCACTACCAAATTTAAGAAAATGGTAACGATGTTTCTTTTTTGTCCTCCATTAGAGGGTACAAAAACAATTTTAGATATCTATCCGTCCTTCAAACTTCAACATATAATAGATGACTTTTTGATGACGAGTATATTTGACAATATCTTTGAGCTCTATTTTTTTTCTTTTTTCTTTTTTTTTTTTTACATAAAAGTTGACTACTATAATACAAGCGATATACAAGGTGTAACAAATCAATTAATGGATGATTCATTTACCAAACTTTATTTCTATATCAAATTTCTGCGCATTATTCAAGGGTAATTTTATGAATTGTAAGTTTTTTTAAAGTATCACTATATATATTTAGAAAATTAGAAGGGGGAACTATTTAGTAACCTTTTGTGAAAATACCACCATGAATCCTTAGATGAGAGTGCAAGAAAGTTGCATAAAATTTGGGTAGATTCTATTAGTATCTTTCTATGTTATAATAATGTTTATTTTATGCTAAATGATTTAATTTTAGATTTACATTTGCTTATGGGCATGCATTATAGATAAATTCTTGTCTCAAACTATTAAGCTTTGTCCTACACTTCAAATATGATATACAATAGCAAGAACCTGAATCTAGGTAATGAAAATTTTTGCTCATAAAGACAAAGAAGATATCATGTACAGAACAGTTGAAGGAATAGTTTTTTTTTTCAATGCAGTAGGGTAGCAGGCGGAAAACATTGGGAAAAGTTTGGAATTCTGAGTGCCATTAATGTTTGGTTGCATCCTTTCCTTATACCCACTCAAGTTTTAAGAAATTGGAAACAATGGTTCTCTTTTGTCCTCCACGACAGGGTACACAACGGTTTTAGATATTTATCTGTCCTTAAAACTTCAACATATTATAGATGATTTTATGGAAAGTATATTTGACAATATTCTGCAGTAATTTCAAATTTTACTGGCTGGATATTATTTGTGATGTATGAGATATAAGGCATTAATTAAGGAATAATATTAATCCATTTGCCACAATGGTGCCAAAATATTATCGACGAAGCTCAATTAGAGAAAACCATAATTTGCTAGCAAGTAAAATGATGGAGCAAAGAAACATCTTAGGTTAGTTCAATTTTAAAAGTTTCCCTACATTTCAGCTAATGTGCAAACTTTTTTTTTTGTAATTTGGACTTTTTTTCTTGAGCGGAAAACAAAATAACAATTATTTAGTATTGTTGCAGGTTTGGACGAATCAATTGGAGATATGACAATAAAACAATCATAAGACAACTAGGAGGCTATTTGAGGCAATATTTATGGCACATAATAATTACTATTTTCTGAGGGTCATTAACCTGTATTAGATTTGTTATTCATAACTTACATGTAAAAGGTTTGTAGTCCAATGCTTAATAAGTTATTTGATGTTTTCTGCATTTAATTTATTGTTGAGGAGAATAATTTGCATTGACTCTTGGCGTAGCATATCTAGATGTAGAAAATTGTTTCTTTGTTCTAATCTTTTGTTTGGTAAACATGAAATCACGTATAAACCCAATAAGATGGTTCTATTTTGATGTATATATTCAAAAAATAAGTAGATTTTGTCATGCTTTTTATTCTTATATTAAAAATTCTTGTGTCAATGTATGTAAATACATTTCTATAACTAAAATGTCACAGAAGTCTTGACATGAAAGCAATGCCAACGTTATGAACTTAATTATGTGATAGCATTATAAAAATGTAGCTAGCTAGTAGTATGGATTTTTTTTTTTTTTAGTGCGCTGAATATATAGCTTGAAGGAGCAGAAAATTGTACATCAAGTTCGATTAGATTAGCAGCGAATTCTCGTCTCCATTACTCAAATAGTGGCCCAATGAATACAGTAGAGCCTCTGGATCAATACAGCTTTACCGGACATAGGGAGGATGGGTATTGAATCTAAGCAAGAATTCATAATCCAACTGAAAATAAATTAAAGATTGAAGGAAAAGAAAGATGAGAAAACTCTAAAGAGAGAGTTTTTATGTGTATAGTAGCCTGTTCATGGCTGAATCCTCCCTTGGGAAGCTGATTTTCCCTCTATTTATCCTTATCACAAGTGTCCATTCTTTTTCCCAAGGTCATTCTTGAGCTCCCCCCTTACCTGTGACGTCTCACCATTCTTGGATTGCTTCTGGCAACATCTCTTTCCTCTTCTGAGATTTCTTCTCTTGGTAATTCAAACTCCACCGTGCCCTCCAGTTTTCTGCCTGCAAGCTCCTCGTTATCCTCTGTTCAAAGCTCCCCGCAGCCCCCACCCTTTAAAAAAAAAACGTTTTAACCAACTTTCACTCTTTTTCTGTCCCACGTGGGGCTTCCAAGTAGCAGCATGAATTCCCACAACCCTTATCACATCCCTCTGACTTTTCATTAATTTTATCTCATCCAGAGAATAAGGGTGAAGAAGGGGTCTAGTGGGCTGGGCTTAGAGGATTGGGTCTGTATAATTCTAAAAGAGTATTTTGGAGGGTTAAGCACTACACTGGGCTGGGCTTATTCCCAATAGGCTTGGGCCTTCAATATAAGATGTTTCCCTTTCATAGCTTTTATTAAGATGTATGAGAAAGGTATACCATGGCCAATTATAATGTTGAGAGAATATAAATTATGGAAGGCCTATTACAACATTAATAAAATACTATGAAAAGTGATTTGTATTGCAGTGTTGTCATATCTTGTACATGGATATAATTAATTTGAGGAATTTGTTTAGCTTCATTTCTTTTACTTTAAAATTAAATCTAGACCTTCCTTAAAGGTTCATCCAAAAAAGGTGACATTGACTAAAAGTAAAAATTAATGAGGCTTGTGACTCAAATCGGCTGCAGTCCTAATAAAATCTTATTAATCTGATTTGAAGTTATTCCTAACTTCGCTAGTTGTAGTACACTTTTAATTTTAAGAGTAGATTAATGATCTCCAAAATGATCAAGTTGAAGATGCTGAATAATTAGTTGCAAGTACTATACATGCATGCTTCAATCATTAATTTCACAATAGGCAAGGCTTAATTAGAAAACTGCTCGATTAGTCATGACAAGTGTAAAAGTAAAGCTAGTAATTAGCTTTACAAATAGCAATATTTAATATCTATATTCGCCAGAATCCTAATGGAAAGAAGGAAAAGCGAATGAGAAAGAGCAAGGGAAGACAGTTAAAAAGGAGAAAGATTATGGTAATTAATTTAGTTAAAACTATGTTAGCGTTGAGTCATTGTTTGGGGTGTTCAATGGTTTTTGACAGAATTGAGTATGAAGTACTTTTAATTAGTTTGTGATTTTTGCCCCTTTTAAATTACTAAGTACATGAAATGATTCGTAATCAACGAATCAATGTTGTGTTAATGCTTTGTTTAACCTCCTTGTAACTTTGCAAAATATATCTTAAATCTTAACAAAATTAATTTACCAATTTGATAAGGAAAAGTTTGCAAGTTATAACAAGAAGCATTTTGTCACGCTCTAAAATTTTGTAATAACATGGTTATATGATTATAATTCTCTTTCACAAGTTTAACTTACCTTGCAGATTAACATGTTTGGAGATGAAGTAGTTTTTCCTCAAAGCTGCTTCTTCGACTTCAATGATGTTGAAGATGATGAAGGTAATAAACAAAGTAGGAAAGAGAATGAGAAGACATGAGATGATAAAAATTGGCTATAAATAAAAAAAAATTATTTCACTTGTGCATTTTTTTTTTGTAGGAGGAATTATAAGTTAAACTGCTTTCCATTCCATCAATAAAGCTAAGTAATAATGGTAATGCTATTAGCGAATCGCAATTAATAATAGTATATATTTAACAATTCTATATAATTTAGGTTCAAATTTTGACTACCATATTCCAAGTGATATAAAAGGTGTAACACGTCAATTAATGGGTGATTCATTTGCCAAACTTCATTTCTATATCAAAATTCTGCGCATAATTTAAGGGTAATTTTTTGGATTGTAATTTTTTTGAAGTATGAATATATATATAGAAAATTAGGTGGAACTATTTAGTAACCTTCTGTGAAAACACCACCATGAACACTTGGATGATAGTGCAAGAAAGTACATAAAATTTAGGCTAGATTCTACTAGTAGCATTTTATGTTTTAATAACATTTATTGTATGCTAGATGATTCAATTTTAGACTTACATTTGCTTATAGGCATGCGTTATAGGTAAATTCTTGTCTCGAACTTCAAATATGTCATACAATAGCTAGAACATAGAAATCTACATATTGAAAATTTTTGCTCATAAAGACAAAGAAGATATCATGTAAAGAACAGTTGAAAGAATAGTTATGGTGCCATCCAAATCAGTCCACTAGCCAATACTTGAGTAAAAAGATCAATTGTTGGAAAGTCAATGAAGAGAACCTTTATAATTGAGAGGTATGGACAATTGAGGGGTTAATTTTTACATCTTGTTTGTGTTTCCAATCTAAAATGAAAACGCTTTGCAGGAATGATAGAAGTCTAGGTAAACTTAGTTTCTCCACATTTGAGTCAAAACTTGAAAAAAATAAAAGATGATTATAACTATCTTTGAGAGTTATAGTTACTATCAATAGATAAATTCTCCTAAACCATGTTGTCTTTGATAGAGAGGATTGAAAAATAAAAGTAAAAAGATTTGCCGCACGATTTTAGAAATCTTAGCTGAGAGTTTTGAGGACCTTTTGTTGATAAAAAAAAGGAACATAAATAAATTGATTACAATTTTTTTCCTCATAGGAAAATGGCAAAATTTTTATTAGAATTATAAACCAAAAACCACTTATAATAAGTACAATGATTAACTGATGTAAATATACATTGTTGATGCACGGTTTCCGGACGGCCGGGAATTGGGTCGGGAAGCGGGTCGGAGCTCGGGTGGTACGTCGGGTCCAGTCCTGCGAGCAAAGAAAAACAGTCAGGGGTGCCGGCGGTGGTGCTGGCGGTGACCCTCCGACGCTCAAGTCAGTGTCCGGCACTCCAGAATTTTCTTGGAGAATTTCCTAAAGAGAGAAGCTCTCAAAAATAAAGGAAATCTAGAGAGAGAGTAAGTTCAGAAAAGTGTGCATGCCTTGAGCAATAATTCGGAGGGTTTATATAGGAGTCAGGATGGGTCATTGTGGGACCCAGATAATGGGCCCAGATCATGGGCTATAGTAATGGGCTTACTGTATTAGAGATAATTGAGACTGGGTCATTATGGGACCCAGATAATGGGCCCAGATAATGGGCTACAGTAATGGGCTTACTGAATTAGAAATAATTAGGCCCAGATAATGGGCTTCAATAATGGGCTTCAGTAATGGGCTTACTGAATTAGAAATGATTGAGGCCCAATTTTGTTATGGCCATAACAGTAGTCCCCCATGGCCCAAGTCGACCAATGGGTCGATGTAGGGACTATTTTAGTTGTTATGGACTATAGATCAAATGCATTAGGAGGCCGGGCTAGGCCCAGATGATGGGCTTCAGTAATGGGCTTACTGAATTAGGAATAATTAGGCCCAGATGATGGGCTTCAGTAATGGGCTTACTGAATTAGAATAACTAGGCCCAGATGATGGGCTTCAGTAATGGGCTTACTGAATTAGGAATAATTAGGCCCAGATGATGGGCTTCAGTAATGGGCTTACTGAATTAGGAATAATTAGGCCCAGATGATGGGCTTCAGTAATGGGCTTACTGAATTGGAAATAACTAGGCCCAGATAATGGGCTTCAGTAATGGGCTTACTGAATTAGGAATAATTAGGCCCAGATGATGGGATATAGTAATGGACTTACTGTAATGGGCCCAATATTATTATGGCCATAACAGTAGTCCCCCCAGGCCCAAGTCGACCAATGGGTCGATGTAGGGACTATTTTAGTTATTCTGGGCTGTAGATTAAATGTATTAGGAGACCGGCCGTTAGTCGACGTAGGGACTTCAGTAATGGACTAACGGGTCGACGAAGGCGGGGGCGAGCTCAAGGCGCAGGGCGCGCATGGACGAGCGTCGTGCACAGCAGGCTCACGTGGGCGAGCTGCTATGCACGTAGGATGACCTTGCGAGGTCCTGAGTGCGCGGGATCGATTCCGCGAGGCCTGGCGTGCGCAAAGGCGAGCAGGCGAGGGTGAATGAGGGTGAGTAGGCAAAGGGCGAGTTCACGAGGAGCCATCTCTATGTGAAGGGAGAAGTCCGCTTGCAGGGGCGCGCAGCGCGCGCAGCAAGCTCGCGAGGGCGAGCTGCTAAGTGCGCAGGGGCGAGCAGCGCCCTCGCCAGGATGCTGGGCGCGCATGGGCACTCAGCAAGCTCGCGTGGGCGAGCTGGGCACTGCATGCTCCCATGCAAAGAATGAAATAATATTGACGGACGTGAGGGCATTATCCCAAAATCAAGTTTAGCATTTTGGAAGATCAGACGGTGGAGGTGGAAGTTTCTGCTTACGCCCCTTTCCATCCTTGACAACCCACGCCATCTTCAAGCCCCAGCTGGTGTGTACTTCCAAATGGCAATGCATAAACCAAACCCCTGGATTGTCTGCAAGAAAGCAAATGGCGACCCACCCACCAGATGGAATGCCCACAGTGTTCCTCTCAGTAGGGTCAACGAGGTTGAACTTGGCACGGTTTTTGCTGGGATCAAAGTTGCCAATGCCTCGACCAACCACGAAGAAGTTAAAGCCATGAAGGTGAAGAGGGTGGCTTTCTGCACCAATGATACTAGTGTCCTGCATCACAAGCTCTACACTAGTGTTGAAAGGCAGCATCGTGAAGGCGAGCTGCGTGCGGGGCGCAAGGAAGAAGCGGGCGAGGCGTGCTGGGCGCGCATGGTCGGGAGCGCGAAGTCCTGGGCGTGCGGAGGCGAGCGCGGGAGGCCTGCTGGGCGAGGAGGGAGAGAGCCCGCAAGGGCGCTGAGGGCGCAGGAGATGCATGGGCGAGCTCCCGAGGCTCCATGCACGTGGGGACGAGCAGGCGAGCGCGGGAGGCCTGCTGGGCGAGCGGGGAGAGAGCCCGCAAGGGCGCTGGGGGCGCAGGAGAGGCAGGCGAGCGCTGGGTGCTCGCGTGTGCGCTGGGCGCTGGGCGATGGGCGCTGGCGTGCGCGCTGGGCGAGTCGCGGGCGTGCTGGGCGCTGGTCGCTGGGCGCTCGCGTGCGCGCTGGGCGCTGGGCGATGGGCGATCGCGTGCGCGCTGGGCGCTGGGCTTGCCGCCTGTGTCATGCAGGTTTACGTGAGTTTGTAAGGATTTCCTGCAGGAAATTTGAATAAGTACGGGGGCATTTTTTTTTTAATCAATGCAAAAATTCTGTGAGAATTATGTCCTATGTGTGTGTATGCGATTGTGTTAGAATACGAAAATGTTTGCATGTGTTTTCCCTTGCGGGGTTGTGTGTGAAAGAAGAAGAAACATGAGTGTGTGTTCGGGGGTGAAGGGAGAAGAAATTCAAGGGTGTGTTCGGGTGTGATGGAGGGCCGGCTCACATGGGCGAGCGGCATGCACAGCAAGCCCGCGTGGGCGAGTTGCTGCGCACGCAGGGGCGAGCAGGCCACAGCGCGCGGGCGAGCAGGCCACAGCGCGCGGGCTAGCAGGCCACAGCGCAATCCTGGGCGTGCGGGCGAGCAGCTGGAGAAGCAGGCGAAGCGTGCTGGGCGTGCTGCCTGGGCGCGCTGGGCGCACTGCCTGGGCGTGCAGCCTGGGTGCTGCCTGGGCGTGCAGCCTGGGTGCTGCCTGGGCGCTGCCTGGGTGCTGCCTGGGCGTGCAGCCTGGGTGCTGCGTGGGCGCTGCCTGGGTGCGCTGCGTGGGCGCTACCTAGGTGCTGCCTGGGCGTGCAGCCTGGGTGCTGCCTGGGCGCGCTGCGTGGGCGCTACCTGGGCGTGCAGCCTGGGTGCTGCCTGGGCGCGCTGTCTAGGTGCTGCCTGGGCGTGCAGCCTGGGTGCTGCGTGGGCACGCTGCGTGGGCGCTGCCTGGGCCCGAGCCGCGGGCGAGCGGCGAGGGGGAGAGGCGCTGGGCGCACGCAGGGGCGAGGGGCGAGGCCTGGTCGCGCGAGCTGCGGGCGAGCGGCGAGGAGCGAGGCGCGGGCGCGCGCAGGGGCGAGGGGCGAGGCCTGGTGGCGCTGCATGCTACTGCACTGTTCACGTAGCATGCAGGGGCCTCCCAGAAAAAATTCAAGTAAATACGGGGGGCCTTCGGTAATTTCTTCAAAATTTGTTTATTTACACGCGGGGGTGTTTCCGCAAAGTTTGAAAACTTTTACTTAAAATCGTGGGGGGGTTTCTGAAAAATTTCAAACCTTAATTTTTCTCCGCGGGGTGTTTTCGCGAATTTTCAAACTTAAATAATTTTTTCTCCGCGGAGGTGTTTCCGTGAAGTTTGAAAACTTTTATTTAAAATCGTAGGGGGGGATTTCTGAAAAATTTCAAACCTTAATTTTTCTCCGCGGGGGTGTTTGTTTCCGCGAATTTTCAAACTTAAATAATTTTTTCTCCGCGGGGGTGTTTCCGTGAATTTTCAAACCTTAATATTTTTTCTCTACGGGGGTGTTTCCGCGAATTTTCAAACTTAAATAATTTTTTCTCCGCGGGGGTGTTTCCGCGAATTTTCAAACCTTAATATTTTTTCTCCACGGGGGTGTTTCCACGAATTTTCAAACTTAAATAATTTTTTCTCCGCGGGGGTGTTTTCGTGAATTTTCAAACCTTAATATTTTTTCCTCCGCGGGGGTGTTTCCGCGAATTTTCAAACTTAAATAATTTTTTCTCCGCGGGGTTGTTTCCGCGAATTTTCAAACTTAAATATTTTTTCCTCCACAGGGGTGTTTCCGCGGATTTTCAAACTTGAATAATTTTTCCTCCGCGGGCGTGCTTCCGCGGGTTTTCAAACTTGAATAATTTTTCCATCCGCGGGCGTGCTTCCGCGGATTTTTAGACTTGAATAATTCGTCCATCCACGGGCGTGCTTCCGCGGATTTTCGATACAATCCCCCAGCCTCTTTTTTTTTTTTTTCGTTTCACCTCTTCCTTCCCTCAGTAGACTTGGTTTGATGACTAACGACCCCTCTTTGACTGTGCAGATGGTTAGAGTAAAAAACACTGTGAAAGTGCTACGGGGGGAATCGAGTCAGCAAACCCAGTCCTCCAGGGACAAGGATCCGGTGACCAACCGCAAAGAAGTTAATGAGTTTTATCAAAACTTCTTCGGTCCGGAAAGAAGTTAATGAGTTTTATCAAAACTTCTTCGGTCCGGATCGGGAGCTGGGACAGAATTATGTCAACTATAAGGTGGTAGACACTGAAGGGGATAGCGACTGGTCGTCCTCTGCTACCTCAGATAGTGAACCGGAGGTTGAAAAGTGGTGGGAGGCCGACTGTTACACCCTTGATTTTCGCACATGGCAGGCATAGCATGCCTTGCGCTATGCCATGGCTTGGAGGGGGCTGCAAGGGTGCATGCCCACGAGAAGCACATGGGTGAGTGCTTAAGCAAGGTGTGGAGACGTTGCGTGGCATGATAAAGGCATTGATGCGCGAGAGGAAGCGCAAGGCAATGTGAATGCTGACACAGGGGGATGTGTAGCGCAACGAAATAATACGCATGCATGGGTAGTGAGCGTAGAATGGCACGCACATGAGATGGGCGTGGCATAGTGAGATAACTTGCACGTACGGGTTACGGGCATGATGTGTGGCGCGCGCATAGAGATGCGCGGGGCACAGTGGTATAACATGGAGTTTCCAAGGGGGTGACAATGGAAGCCAATAAGGAGGCAGCTATCCAACATAAGAGGGCCAATGATCTTGGCCAAGAGCTTCGGGAGAGGGCAGTTGCTGAGCAAAGTAGGATTGACAGAGCAATAGCTCGCTTCCGTAGGGGTCGTATCTATCAGCAAGCTATGGAACGCTCCTACATTGAGGGAGTCAATAGGGTGCGTAGATGGTTCCATGACCGCCATCTAGAGATTGATCAGTCTCCCATAGCCGAGGAGTTAAACTTAGTGGAAGAGTCTATCCCTACAGCAGACTCCGATCCTGAGCAATTCCACCGCCTCATCCTTAAAGATGAGGATTATGAGTCAACATTGGACACAGCAGCCTGGGAGGCCAAGCAAGGCGACTCTACCTCATCGTCTTCAGACGAAGAAGGAGGTGATGAGGCCACTTCTTAGAGACAGTTGGAATTCTTCCAACTAGGTAGATGCTCATTCATAGGGAACAATCATATCAAGGCTGCTCTCCCGGCCTTGACTTTACCTTTTACTGTTTTTACTTTCAGTTCGATGTACTAGGTGAGGATGTGTGGCATCCCTCAACCAATTTTGGAATAATAAGAACACTAAGTAAATTTTTTTTTCTTTCTGGTGTTGTGTTCTATTACTTGTTCCATCTCATTGCAATTTAGTCATATATGTGTTTTAAGGAGGTGTAGTCGCAAGAATTCTGAATAGAACGAACACTTTTATTGACAATCTCTTTATTGGTCTCCCCATGGGAGTTGTTACACATGCATAAGCTCCTGGGCGGAGTTACTGCACGTATAGAGAGATTACAGGTAGTACCTCTTCAAGTGTTCAATATTCCATGGATGATGGAGCGACCTTCCATCCATGGTGACCAGTCTGTAGGTGTCTGGTCGGATGACTGCTTTGACTTGGTATGGACCTTCCTAGTTAAGCCCTAGTGCTCCATCAGTGGGATCTCGGGTACTTCGTAGTACGTGCCCACTTTGCTTATGTCCACGGAAGGTTCTCCTCGAATTATCATCAGCATATGTGCCTTCTCTTTAAAGGCCATGTTGTAGCACTCTCGAGAGGCTCGCTGTTCACCTCTAACTTCTGCTATACCAGCGGGTGTTGGGAATTTCAAGACATGATGATAAACACCCGTCACGGCCTTGAAGTCGTAAAGTGATGGCCGTCCGAGAATGGCGTTGTAGACACCCGGGTGATCTACTACAAGGAAGTTCACCATCTTGGTTGTTTGCAGGGAACCTTCTCCCAAGGTCACCGGTAACGAAATTACCCCCTCGGGAATAACTTTTCCTCCAGTGAATCCTATTAGGGAAGTTTGGATGCCTCTTATATCTTTACGATTAAGACCCAACCGATCAAATGCATCCAATGTCATTATGTCAGCTGAGCTTCCGTTGTCAATCAACACTCTTCGTAGTCTCTTATTGGCCACTATCACTGTGAGGACCAGGGCATCACAATGAGGATGGTGGATACCCTGCGCATCTTGCGATGAAAAAGAGATAACATCGCGATCCCCACCATTGGTGGAGGAGGCTGTCAGGTTGACTTCGTGGTAAGGGGGATCGTATCTCGCTTGCCTTGCCAAGTGCCTTCGAGCTTGGGAGCTCGAACCAGCCACTACTCCCCCAAAAATCGTGGCTACTTCTTCTAACGGTTCCTTCCCTTTGTCATTCTTGTTGGATGGTTCGGGGGGCCGATAAATGTATTCCTGTAGCTGGCCATCCTTGATAAGACCCTCTATCTGTCTCCTTAATTCGAAACAGTCAGCAGTATTATGACCATGAGCCTGGTGAAAATGACAGTACTTTTTCCTGTCTCTTGTCTTTGGATCCGACCGTAAGGGGGCAGGCTCTTTCAGCAGACCTTTATCTTTGATTTCTTTCAGAATATCCTGCTGTGGCATAGTGAGCAACGTGAATGTACGGTGCTCCTCCTGAGGTTGGCCATGATGATCTTGGCGGGGTCGGGTGGATGACCCTTGTAATAGGAAGCGATCATTTCTAACTGTGTCTCGCGCAGAGCGTCGATCCGAGACTGATCTCTGATTTCTATCATGAGGTTCTCCTCTTTGATTATCATACGGTCGTCTGTCTGTACGCGAGGAATTTGGTACCACTGGAATCTGCCCAAGGTAATTCGCTTGAAAAATTTCCTCTGCATCAGCATGACTAGAGACCCTTATTAATGCTTCTTGATACGTACGTGGGAGGTTAACGGAGAATTCCCATGCTAGAAGGAGCTCTCCCCTGATTCCTTGAACTAGGCCTTGCATGGCATAACCATCATGAAATAGATCCACTCGTGCAACCTCCCGCTGGTATCTATTTAAGAACGCACGGAGGGATTCATTACGACCCTGCTTGATTGAAAGAAGGCTTTGCGCTGGTCGACTCCTTGTTTTCATATTGTTAAAATGTGTGAGGAAACTACGGGCAAGCTCATCAAAGCTAGAGATGGATGCAGCTGGTAGCCTTCTATACCATTGCTTAGCTGATCCTCCAAGGGTAAGAGAAAAGGTTCTGCACATAATTCCCCTTGAGACCCCTTGTATCTCCATATGAGAAACAAAAGAGTCTAAATGTTCACGGGGGTCTGTTGTCCCTTGGTAAAGCTCGAGTTGTGGCATCCGGAATCCGTATGGGTATCTTTCCCTTAAAATATCTTCAGCAAAGGGTGATTCCCATTGTAGACGACCATCTTCCTCTTCTCCTGAACGCTTAATCAGCCTTTCCAGTTTATGGATTTTTTCATCCATTTCTCGTTTGAACTCTGTATAATGATTGTCTGATGTCCCCTCTTCCGAGACATCCATTGGAGAATCATCTGGGCGATGATTCTTAACTCTAGGTGGTGAGCTGGGGCGATTTCTTTTGGGCTGATAATCACGTCCTGGAGCGTAAGGACCATGATAGGAATAGGCGGGCTGATCTACATTACTTCCTCTCGGTATCTGCTCAATGCTTGTATGGCGCTTGTTGTTCAGAGAGTGTCGGAGGTCTACTGCAGCTAACCGTTGTGCCGATACGATATGCGAGGGAGAGGGAATTTGTGGGCGACCATCCCTTCCTTGATCAATAAGATGGGGAGGATTTGGTTGAATGACCTGATGGCGAGGCAATCCAATAGTCTGGGCGACTAAATCAGGACGTCCATCAATATCCGTCTGGACATTCGGTTCTACCATGGCACTCATTGGGTTATTCCTAGCAGTGTTTACAGCCTGTTGAGCATTTTGTCCAAATGCTTGGTTGAACACAGTCACCATACGACTCATCTGTTCACTGAAATTTCGCATGGTATGTTCCATGGTAGTTAGTCGATTCGTCTTGCCCTTCCTCGGCCTTCTAAGTGGAAGTCGGGGTTGCCTGAGGTTAGGCCCCATCCCAGAGGATATCACTAAAGCTCTCCCCGTATCAACTACCCTTCGACGTCGGGGAGGCGCTTCAACCTCGATTTCTTCATCAACCTCTAGGGAGGTTGAGTGTTGGGATTCGTGACTCATGATGAGTTTGAGTACGTTTGGATAGGAGCAACAACTAAAGAGGCTTAGATTGTTGTCCCCACAGACGGCGCCAACTGTTGATGCACGGTTTCCGGACGGCCGGGAATTGGGTCGGGAAGCGGGTCGGAGCTCGGGTGGTACGTCGGGTCCAGTCCTGCGAGCAAAGAAAAACAGTCAGGGGTGCTGGCGGTGGTGCCGGCGGTGACCCTCCGACGCTCAAGTCAGTGTCCGGCACTCCGAAATTTTCTGAGAGAATTTCCTAGAGAGAGAAGCTCTCAAAAATAAAGGAAATCTAGAGAGAGAGTAAGTTCAGAAAAGTGTGCATGCCTTGAGCAATAATTCGGAGGGTTTATATAGGAGTCAGGATGGGTCATTGTGGGACCCAGATCATGGGCCCAGATCATGGGCTACAGTAATGGGCTTACTGTATTAGAGATAATTGAGACTGGGTCATTGTGGGACCCAGATAATGGGCTACAGTAATGGGCTTACTGAATTAGAAATAATTAGGCCCAGATAATAGGCTTCAGTAATGGGCTTACTGAATTAGAAATGATTGAGGCCCAATTTTGTTATGGCCATAACATACATAATATTAATCCATGCTCATCAACATCACTATTTTATAGTGTGAAGCTGGAGGCAACTGTTAAAATTTTGAACACAGCGAGAGTAAATGGCGATTCACAAACTACTGTATCAGTTATGACTCCCATTTATAAGACAAAACAAACACATTTTTCATTTGTACCAAAGTCGATGTTAAAGAGATTGGTATTATTAATAATTTCTAGTAAATTTTGATCATTAATTCCTTATCATGATGCCATTTATATAATTAAAGAGCGTACATAGTGCGTCAAACCACTCTATCTTACATGCTATGACTTTAAAGCACTCTACACAAGAACATGTGTGTGGGCACCTTAGATTCTATGAGAAAACCTAAACGAGATGGAATAAACCAATCTAAAAAAAGTTAGATTTTCCTACTATTTTTCTTTCTCATTTCTCTCTCTTCCTTCTCTAGATTTCATGTGAACTCCTCTTTATGTAATATTAAGTTTTTAATTTTTTTGTTTATATTTATTAAACCAAAACCAACACAATTAATTAATGAGAAGTTCACATTTCACTTCTAATAATTTAGGTAAGTTGTATCCTACCAGAATCCCAATTAATTAGGATATTAGTTATCAACTTATCCTAATAGGAAATAAAGACATATAATTACCTAGTTATTAATAAAATAATATCCTGGATAATTATCATTTCAAACTTAAAGTCCAAATCACTCTAGAGACTGGGCTTGACTTTTATTTGTTAATAAAAGCTCAATAAATATAGAGATTTTCTACTTAGCGCCCAATTTTTATCTCTTCAACCCCTACTTTATTTTAATTTTTTTAGACAATTTTACCCTAAGATAAATCTACTAAAGAGGGAAAACTACTTACAAATGTATGTCATTGCCCAGATCAAGATCAGAACATAAACTCTAAATTCTACCCCTTTCTTGCCAATGTTGCAATCTGCAAAGGGGCGCAAGGTAGCAGAATAGACATCATAAAAATTTTGTACTTTGTAATTGGGTTAGGCAAAGTCAAGAGGTGGAGCGAGACTCCGCCATGCCGAGAAAAGAAATGCAATGGATTACCATGACAAAACTGCTTTCTAAGCTCATTGATGAAATTTATTACAGCAAGTCGGTCTACTAATTATGGGGCGGCCGTTCGATTGCCTATTAGAGAAGGACCATCGGTCAAAAATGTGTAGTAGGTGTTTAATGGTCTACTCTACACAAGTGTTAAACCCTTTCTTCCATTGTCAATCACTTTTCTAGGCTGGGATTGATAGATGGAAGTCAATAAAAATCCAGTAATAATGAGAAGTCAGGAGACTTCATTTCCAAACAACTTGCAAGAGAACCTATCAATTTTCTTTCCAATGGATTACCTTGACAATGATTTTAAATATAGTTTTCCAATTACTCTCAAGCCTTGGTGAGAGACTAAATAATGAAAAGGATGATCATAGTTGCAATTCTTGGATCCTTCTATGGAAAGCTATTTCCTACCAGTTTCCTTTACTAATTTGTTAAGTTAATTGATTAAAATATAGCTTAAACTAAAAACTCAGTTAACACGAAGTACCTACAATGTAATAAAAAACTCAATTATTTATTGAAAGGACATTTTGATAATTAAGTGGGTCTAATGAGAGAGAAATAGGGGTTTAACTTTTTTTAAGTAACTGTATTTAGAAATTCAGGTTTGAAGAGATAGAAAATGGGGCCTAAATGGAACAATTCATAAATATATAGTAGCTTTTTGTGATCTAGCCAGAGGATCAAATGGTCTCATGTAAACTTTAGCCCCAATAATTAAGTCTAATTCTAATTATCTCATACTTAATTAGACATAATTATTAATGTTGTTGCTCTCTCACTATGGGCCCAAGACTGCATTCTAAAGTTCATAAACAAATTATAATAAGCTTATAATTTAATTAATTTTATTTGATAAAGCTAAAACCTATGTCATACCAATACCACATAAATACCTCTCTATATGATATACGTAATGAAAACTAGATGTATATTCACTGTCATACCCTTTTAATTACATTTTCTATCCTGGAGTCAATAATTTCTCTAATGGTTATTTTATACGTATTTATATTTGTGAAATAATTCACAAAGAAATGTTAATTCTTAATAAACTCTTTATTAAGAATACTCAGCCTAAGATTTAATAACCAATTATTGAAATCAGCTCTATGGAATATCATATTCTCTAGTAGGAGTTATAGATCCCTTATTATAAATATATTTTATCATAAATCATAACCTTATAATTCCATACTATAGAGGTTTTGATTTTAAATAAAATCTCGCTCCGTAATAGCTCAAAAAATACAAGGCATACTCACTTAGGACTAAGAATATTATATTATTAGTGCCTATGAGATTTAATTTATACGACAGTTTTTATATCTTAATTAAATCTCATGGAAATCCTGTCCAATACAAATTGATTCCACTGGTATTCCTATTTGAAGTCACTACTTCAATGATTAAGACAAAATTATTCATCTACATGAAATATGGAAATCACAATATTACAAAGCAAAATGTCAGCTTTACTTACTGATTGTGAACAAATTTTATAACTACAAGGATCTTGTGAATTATGTCTTCTTTATATGGTTAAACAAACCATATAAATAATTCACATACAATATAATTATAAGACATTAAATAGTAATATGCTCAAATAAATTTATTTATGCATAAATAATTATTAATTTATCAAATTGATTAAAATTATCTACTCTAAGGGCATATATCTAACAAAAGAAGCCTGATTAGAGAAACCACAATTTGCTTCAACCTATAACAAGTAAAAAGAGGGGAAAAAGAAACAGCTTTTAAGTTCAATTATAATTATGTCCCTATACTTCGGCTCCTATATATGCCAGTTTTCTGTAGTTTGAACTTTTTTCCTTGAATAGAAAGAAGAAAGGTAGTTTTTAATAATTTTTGCAGGCATGCATAGAACAATTCAAGAATATGCAACAAGAAACGAATCACGAGATTAATTAGGGACTACTCGAAGTCATATTTTAAATTACATTGTCAATGTTCAGATTATTTACTTGTAACGCTGCAAGATTTTAATATTATGAGTTCGGGCCTTCTCTCACAACTCATCATATTGTAAATTAATCTTCATATTAAGGTATATTTAAGTGTTATTATGCTTTATTGGGAGATTGTGCATGCAAGCGACTTTTATTTTTTTCTTTTAAAAAAAATATCATATGCTATTTTTATCATAAAATATATGCTGGACTTACATATTTTGACCATAGTGTATTGTGTGATCACAAAATAGTTACTATTTCATATGGATTCAAATTATATTAAATTTGTGATTTACTACTTAGATCTAAAAGGTTTGTAGCTAGCTGGCCTAATCTTTAACAAAATTTTCAATGTTTTGTGTGATTAATTTATTGTGGAGGAGAGGAATTTGCATTGATTCTTGGAATTGTGGTCTTTCATTTAGAATTGGAAAATAATTGCTTTGTTGTAATCTTTTTCTCAATAAACATGAAATCATGTATAACCCCAAATAAGATGTTCTATTATATATGATTAATATGTTCAATAAATAATTAAATAGATTTAGTCATGCTTAATTTTTATTCTTATATTAAAAATTGTTTTATGGATAATTCGGTATATGTTACATCTCCATAAACAAATGTTATAGAAGCCTTGACATCAAAGCACTTTCAATGTTATAAATTTAATTATTTGATGGCATTTTGAAAATGCAGATAAGCGCCAATATAACATTTTCTAGAGTGCGATAAACAGGTTGCTAAGCACTAGTATAACAATTTCCAGAGTGCGATGAATATGTAATGTTTACTGCAAATGCTATGTCAACATGAGTAATTGTATTGTTGGGAGAATCTTACGAATTGTTGTAGATGTGGAGTCTCTATTTGGATAATCCTCATTGGGAGCCCCACATGGATTGGTTAAGAGAAGGTCATGGGGCTTATATATGGGAGGAGTTCATCCACCTAATAGACTAGTCTTTTGGGCTGGATACTTGCTCCATATATGGTGGCCCATTTGTTGAAAAATTATTGTTGTGCGCAGCGGAAGCGATCCGTAACAAGTGGTATCAGAGCTAACCCAAGACAGCAATGTGTGGACTCATTTGGTTCATTTGGTTCAGACAAGAATGGTGAAAGCAATGTTTGGACTCGTTTGGTTCAGACAAGAATGGTGACTCAGCCCACCGGGGCCATGTGGTTGTTGAGGATTATCGTTGGTTCAGACAAGGATAACGCCTCCCACCGCCGGGGCCTTATCTGAGGAGGGAGATTGTTGTAGATGTGGAGTCCCCATTTGGATAATCCTCATTGGGAGTCCCACATTGATTGGTTAAAGGTCATGGGGCTTATATATGGGAGGAGTTCCTCCACCTAATAGACTAGTCTTTTGGGTTGGATACTTGCTCCATATATGATGGCCCATTTGTTGAAAAATTATTGTTGCGCGTAGCGGAAGCAATCCGTAACAGGAATGACTATTATAAAATTTGACGACTATCATGAAAAGTTATTTGATGCCATGCAAAAAGTACAACATGAGCATTTATAATGTTTGGAGAATACTATCAAAGGGCTAGTATAGCAATATTGAACCAATATCATGAAAATTGATTTACTACTAGTGTTGCCACATCTTGTAGAGACGGAATTAGTTTAAAGATTTTGTTAGCTAAATTTCTCGTACTTCTTTAAGATTAAAATCTACACCTCCCTTAAGTCCATCCAAGAAAAGCTGAAATTCACTAAATTATATCGGCTGCATCTAATAAAATCTTATTAATTTGTTTATTGTTGTGCCTATCTCTGCAAGTTTTAGTAGTCTTTTAAAATCAAGAGCAAATTAATGATATCCATAGTGATCAAGTTCAGATTAATATCACGGACATGGACAAAGATTTTCAGAGTCATACATAAGCAACGCATAACTAGAAAATTCCCCTATTATTCTTTCAGTTTAAAGCTATGGTGAGTCATGAAAGAAGCATAAGAGTTAAGCAAGTAATTAACAGTAAAAATATCAATCAATGTCCAAATGCGCCAGAATCCTAATGAAAAGAAGGAAAGGAGTGTAGAAGAAGAGAAGATTTTGCTTCAGGTGCTGCCCAAAAGCCAGGGACGCATTATATCAAAATAATCACGGAAACAAGAAAAATAAATATATCAACAACTTTTTTGCTATTAATTATCAAATTGTACGGCTTTTATTTACCTCCATGCAGTCTTCGTTAACTTTGAAAATTTTGTTTGTATAATTATAGTGACAATATTTATATATATGGTGTAAAGATCAGGTGAAGTTATGTCATTGAACTGTACCTTTTAACTGTTTAAGACAAGTTTTATGTTAGCTAAAAATCAAACTGCAATACAATCCCATTTTATCTCCTTTTATTTTGCTGTTTTAGGTAAAACTACTCATCCAGTTCAAGTAACAGATAAGATTGATATGTTTATTTCAGTGCCGTTGGAACTGTCCAATATAGGAATCAGATATGTATGCAAGCCAAATAATAATAAACAAGAGACTTAGGTCATGTTTGATTGTGACAATGTATAAACATATATGGCATATTTGGCAGCCAACATTATACTGTATAAAAATTCTGTACCGTATTAATTTATATAGTACTTATGTTTAGAACAAACTTTACATTGTACTAAATAATACATTGCATAATTTAATATAACATGTATTACATTATCTAATGCAGAGAAAAACTACCGCATTACTCTGTACTACACTAAATTAATAAATCATTATATATTTCCTCTTTAATTTTAAAATACAACAAAACCCTTATATACAATAATAATTTTGTGTAAAATAAAAAAATTATATTTTTTATTTTGATCTAATTAGGACAATATGAATTTAATAGAAATGGAACAAGTCTTTTCTTTTTTTTTTTTTGGTTATAGACTGTACTTTGTGACACAAGAAAACTATTTTTATAATATAATTTTTTTATATTAATTAGGACAATATGAATTTAATTAAATAGGAGGAAGATTATATATTTTTATAATTGTAGGTTATAATTATTTTATTTAGTATTTAATTTGTTTAATTTGGTATAAAAATAATATTAAATTTATTTAATAATATGTTGTTAATTTTTGAAATGAAAGATAATATAATATAATTTAAAAATACTCCAAACATAAATATAGTATAGTATAGTATAAAAAATAGTACAGTGTAATGTTTTACCAAACATCCACTATATTATGCATAGCATTAATTAATACAATACAATATAATGCAATGCAATTATTAAAAATAATACTATACAATATTGCGTGCTAAACATGACCATATTGTATTAAATAATACAATACATGTGTTTGGGTGTAATATAACATAGCATTAATTTATACAAAATACAACCATTAGATACATGCATATTGTATTAAATTATGTAGGGTTAATACATGACATTAGCATTATATTGTATAGCACTAATTCTAAAATATCAAAATTATCCCTATAAAATTATATATATCCAACAATACCTTTTAATTTTTTAAATTTTCAACATAATTAATTACTTATTTAATATATAAATTATGATATCAAATTTACTTAAAATTTATTTTCTGGAAGGGACTTCTAGAGGGACTCGCTACTGTGGTCAGTCGTTGGTGAGATAGTGTGTTTGGTGATACCGCCATCACCACGATGCCCCTCAGCATATACTATATAAGGAAATCAACTATCTTCATCGTTTGAGTTGCTAATCATCGAAGATCTGGAGATTAAAGTTTCAGAGACAAAACTTTAAACGTCTAATTCACTCGATTAATGGAGTAAAAGGTGACGATGTTCATATATATAGGTAAAGCGTCGAACAATGAACAGAAATATGGCAACAGTGTCTCTGGACGCGCCATATCTTCTGGGATTGGTAAGGGTGAACGGCAAACGGCAGCAACTGTTGACCCAGGTATGACAATCCAAGAGGGGGGGTGAATTGGGTTTTTATTTATAAAAACGGATTTAGAAAACTTTTCTTGAAAGATAAAAATTATTTAAATCTTTCTTTGAGAACAAAGGTGAAGAAGATGAAAATAGAATGCAATCAAGAGAATGGCAATAAAGAACAATCACAAGTGCAAGTTAATGTAAAGAGGATAGGGATAGAGAGAGTGCAAACTCAATTTACGTGGTTCGGCAAACCTTACCTACGTCCACGGGCTCCTAGCTCCACAAGCTAAGCTTTCCACTAAATTGTAGAAATCTTTACAACTTGCTTGATGAACAACCTCACCAAGACTTTTTCTTCCAACCCTTGATAACACCACACCAAGAGTTCTTCTTGATGAACAACCTCACCAAGGCAACTTCCTTCAACCCTTGATAACACCACACCAAGAGTTCTTCTTGATGAACAACCTCACCAAAGTAACTTCTTTCAACTCTTGATAACACACAATAAGAGTTCTCTCAAGGATAACTATTATCCTTTACGAGAATATCTCACTCTCACCACAATACAAGAACAAAGATAATTTTTACAACAAAAGTACAACTCTCTTCAAAGAGTAGATAAAAAATATTAAAGCTCTCTAAACTTGATATTTCTCTTATTTGTTGCTTGATAAAATGCTTCTCCTGCACTTGCTGAATGCATGGGAGAAGGGCTCCTTTTATAGGCAAATGAGATGAACTTAATCAAGTGAAGACACCAACTCCAAATTTTCTGCCCACCATAAAAACTATAATTTTGTCTACCATTTTTGCCAATGTTCCGTTTGAAATTTAAAAATCTACAAAACATAAAAGATTTGCAAATTTGAATAAGCTTTCCAACGCATCAAGAATCAAGTCATTTGGATATCTGTAACTCAAGATATGGCCAAAAAACCATTCGGTGTCTTTCTTGTGTCAGTCCACCAAATTGAATAATAATTCTGTTAGCCTTCCGTTTGAAATTTGAATTTCTTCAAAACATAAAAGATCTGAATATTTGAATAAGCTTTCCAAAACATTAAGAATCAAAGTATTTCGATATCTCTATCTTAAGATATGGCCAAAACACCATTCGGTGCTCATGTGAGTTGATTTTTCTTCTCTGTGTCAGTCCACCGAATTGCATGTCAATTATGTCAGCCTTCCATTTGAAATTTGAATTTATTCAAAACATATGAAATTTGACTCATTAAGTTCTCTTTCCAATTCCATAAGAATCAAGTTATTTTGATTTTTCTAACTCAAGATATGTCCAAAAGAGTATTCGGTGCTCATGTCAGCTGCTTCCATTTATCTTTCAATTTGCATGATGATTTGGACAACATTACACTTGAAATTTGAATTTCTTTAAAACATATAAAATGTTATAAATTGAGTAAACTTTCCAAAGGCCTAAGAATCACATCATTTGGACATCTGTAAAGAAATATATGACCAATTGATTAAATATTACTCATGTGTTACATTCCTTGAATCAAACCTTGTTCTTAAACTTTGGTGCCTTTAACATGTAGTCTTCTCCTTAGCTTCAACACTTCATTTTAATAAGCCTCTTCTTGATTTTACAATTATTTCAATGATATTACTCTTGCACATAAATAAACATGTTAGTAAATCACAATGAATCAATGTGTATTGTTATCATCAAAATTATCATGTAGCCTTAGGGCTAACAATCTCCCCCTTTTTGATGATGACAAACCATTGATTGCTTTCAAATAATATCTAGAATAAAGAATGAAAATAAAATCAAGAATAAACAAAAAAATAACACTTGTTATGAATATAAGCAATCAAATGACACTTGTTATGAATATAAGCAATCAATTCAATCATTTCTCCCCCTTTTGTTATCATAAAAAAGATGTAATCAAATTAACTACTCCCCCTAAATATATTCTCCCCCTTAACATATGCTACCATTCAAAGATTATCATATTAAAGCAAAATTAAGACTTATCCAACATGCCTAATTCTCTTCTAATTATGCAAAATCTATCTTAACTAAGGGGTTTAATAAATATATCGGCTAATTATTTATCGGTGGGAATAAATTCTAAAGAAATATTACCTTTTTGCACATGATCTCTAATAAAATGATGTCTAATCTCTATATGCTTAGTCCTAGAGTGTTGTATGGGATTTTTTGAAATGTTGATGGCACTTGTATTGTCACATTTGATGGGAATATGATCAAATACCACACCATAATCTTTTAAAATTTGTTTCATCCAAAGAGATTGTGCACAACAACTTCCTACTACAATATACTCGGCTTCCGCGGTTGATAAGGCAACAGAATTTTGTTTTCTACTAAACCATGAGACTAATGCATGTCCTAGAAATTGGCAAGAGCCACTAGTGCTCTTTCTATCAAGAAGACTTCCAGCAAAGTCCGCATCGGAATAACTAATTAGATTAAAATTATCACACTTAGGATACCAAAGACCTAGATTTATGGTTCCAAGAAGATATCTAAATATCTTTTTGACAGCCTTAAGGTGAGATTCCTTTGGACAAGATTGAAATCTAGCACACATACACACACTAAACATAATATCAGGTCTACTAGTAGTTAAATACAAAAGAGAGCCAATCATACCTCGATATTTTTTTATCTCAACATCTTTTCCTTTCTCATCTTTGTCAAGCTTAGTTAATGTACCCATAGGTGTGTTATATGTCATTGAATTATCCATGCCAAACTTCTTGAGAAGATCTCTTGTGTATTTAGCTTGATTAATGAAGATCCCATCTATTGATTGCTTGATTTGAAGTCCAAGGAAGAAATTTAATTCTCTCATTAAGCTCATTTCAAATTCTTGTTGCATGCACTTGGAAAATTCCTCACACATAGAGACATTAGTAGCACCAAATATAATATCATCAACATAGATTTGAACAATTAATAAATCATCATTTTTTGTTTTAACAAAAAGAGTAGTATCAACTTTTTTCATTTCGAAACCATTATCAATGAGAAATTTGCTCAATCTATCATACCATGCTCTTGGTGCTTGTTTCAAGCCATAAAGTGCCTTTTTGAGTTTGAAAACATGGTTTGGAAAATCATGATTTTGAAAACCAAGAGGTTGCTCTACATATACTTCCTCCATAATGTAACCATTTAAAATGCACTTTTGACATCCATTTGATATAATGTAAAATTTTTATAACATGCAAATGCACACAACATTCTAATGGATTCTAATCTAGCAACCGGTGCAAAGGTTTTCTCATAATCAATACCTTCTTCTTGATTGTATCCTTGAGCAACAAGTCTAGCTTTGTTTCTAATAATGGTGCCATTTTCAATCTACTTTATTTCTAAAAATCCATTTAGTGCCTATAATAGAATGATTTTTAGGTCTAGGGACTAATTCCCAAACTTGATTTCTCTCAAATTGATTCAATTCTTCTTGCATAGCCAAAATCCAACTTACGTCATTTTCGGCTTCTTTAAAAGATTTTGGTTCAAATTGAGAGACAAAAGCAAAATGATTACAAAAGTTCTTAAAAGAAGATCTAGTTTTCATACCTTGTGATAGTTCATCAATAATGAGATCTTTAGGGTGAGCTTTTGCATACCTCCATTCCTTTGGTAATTCTTGGGAAGAATCATTTACTTCAACAAGCTTTTCTTGTTGAAGTTGTAATTCATCTTGGTTTTTTTCATCAAGCCTTGATTTCTTGATTTGCCTTTCTACCTCAACAATATCATCATCTAAATTCTTTGAAGAAATAATATTAGTTTCATCAAATTCAACATGCATAGATTCTTCAATAGTAAGAGTCTTTTTGTTAAAAACTCTATATGCTTTACTATGGTTGGAGCAGCCAACAAAAATTCCAACATCGCTTTTTGCATCAAATTTTCCAAGGTTATCCTTGGTGTTTAAAATAAAACATTTACATCCAAAAATTTTAAAAAATCCAATGTTGGGTTTTCTTCCTTTCCAAAGTTCATAAGGAGTTTTCTTCATTAAAGCTCTAATATGGACTCTATTGATTATAAAGCATGCGGTATTAACGGCTTACGCCCAAAAATATATTGGCAAATTATTTTCAAGTAACACGGTCCTAGCAATTTCTTGGATAGTCCTATTTTTCCTCTCAATAACACCATTTTGTTGTAGAGTTCTAGGTGCCAAAAAAAAAAATTATGTTCAAAACCATTTTCATCACAAAGATTTTCAAATGCAACATTGTCTACTTCACTACCATGATCACTCCTAATGGACACAATAGAATACCCTTTTTGATTTTGGACTCTTTTTGCAAATTTTGAAAAAACTTGTGTGGCCGCATTTTTAGTTTTCAAGAAAATAACACCCAAGTGAATATTGAATAATCATCCACAATAACAAAAACATAATACTTTCCACCAAGGCTTTGAGTTCTTGATGGTCCAAATAAATCCAAATGAAGTAATTATAGAGGTTTATTTGTCGAAATAAATTTCTTTTGTTTTAAAGAAGTTCTCACTTGTTTTCCAAATTGACAAGCATCACAAATCTTATCCTTTTCAAATTTTATTTTTGGAAGACCATCAACTAAATCATTTTTAGAAATTTTTGAAATTGTGTCCATGTTAGCATGACCTAATCTTCTATGCCATAACCAAGTATCATGATTAACAATGAAACAATTTTCTACATGATCATTAACATCAATATCAATTGTATAAATATTACCACATCTATTACCAACAAATAATGTCTTATTATTACTAACATCCTTAATCACACATCTATTAGGCTCAAAAGTAACAAAATATCCCTTATCACACAATTGACTAATGCTAATCAAATCATGTTTTAAACCATGAACAAGCAAACATCTTTAATAATAGGTGAAGAAGGGTTACCAATATCACCATGTCCGATTACCCTTCCTTTGGCATTATCACCGAAGGTCACATATCCTCCTTTCTTCATGATTAATCTTGAAAACTTGGAGGCATCTCCGGTCATATGCCTTGAGCATCCACTATCTAAGTACTACTTGTGTTTGCCACTTTGTCTCTCATCTTCACTTAAAGCCATAAAGCACATGTTTGCCATTTCGCAATCTTCTTCTTCGGTGGAGCTAGCTTCACTATCATCCCAATTTGTGGCTTTCATTGCTTTGGATTTCTTGTTTTGACTCTTGAGGTAAGGACAATCCATCTTTACATGTCCCGGTTTCTTGCACTCATAGCAAATGACTTGATCATTTTTCTTATCTTGCTTTGAGCTTTGCCCTTTGAACTCCCTTCTAGAATTCTTCTTGAATCCTTGGTTTCTTCTAATCATCCTTTTTAGCTTTCTTGTGATGAATGCAAGATCTTCATCGTCTCCTTCATCGTCGGACTCATCCTCTTCTTTTGTTGAAGATTTGAAAGCGATATTTTTCTTTTTCTTGAAATCTTCTTCATTCTCTTTCAAGGTGATTTCATGAGTCATGAGAGAACCCATAAATTCTTCTAATGGTAGTTTGGTGAGGTCCTTTGCTTCTTGAATTGCTGTCACCTTTGGCTCTAAAGATTTTGGTAGACACCTAAGAATCTTTCTCATCATTTCAATATTAGAATAAGATTTACCAAGAGATTTCAAACTATTAATAATATCCGTAAATCTAGTAAACATTTCAGAAATTGATTCATCCGATTTCATCTTAAAAAGCTTATAACTATGAACTAGCATACTAATTTTGGATTCTTTAACTTGACTAGTTTCTTCATGAGTTACTTCAAGTGTGTGCCATATTTTTTGTGCCGTAGAACAAGTAGATATTCTATTAAACTCATTTCTATCTAGAGCACAATACAACACATTCATAGCTTTAGCATTCAAACTCAATTTCTTTTTATCATCTTCACTAAACTCTTTAGGTTCTTTAAGCATGCATTCCCCATTTTCAATTTTGGTAGGAATAAAAGGTCCTTCCAAAATAATAGACCACAAATCATAATCAAAAGATTTCAAGAAAATACTCATTCTAGTTTTCCAATAAGAGTAATCACTTCCATTAAAAAATTGAGGTCTAGAGATAGAAAGTCCCTCAACATATGAAGTTGAATTAAAAGTTGCCATGGCTCAAAATTGGTTAAGATTTAAAAAAATGAGCAACCTTGCTCTGATACCACTTGTTGACCCAGGTATGGCGACCCAAGAGGGGGGGTGAATTGAGTTTTTATTTATAAAAACAGATTTAGAAAACTTTTCTTGAAAGATCAAAATTATTTAATCTTTCTTTGAGAATAAAGGTGAAGAAGATGAAAATAGAATGCAATCAAAAGAATAACAATAACGAACAATCACAAGTACAAGTAAATATAAAGAGATAGGGATAGAGAGAGTGCAAACTCAATTTACGTGTTTCGGCAAACCTTGCCTACGTCCACGGGCTCCTAACTCCACGAGCTAAGCTTTCCACTAAGTTGTAGAAATCTTTACAACTTGCTTGATGAACAACCTCACCAAGACTTTTTCTTCCAACTCTTGATAACACCACACCAAGAGTTCTTATTGATGAACAACCTCACCAAGGCAACTTCCTTCAACCCTTGATAACACCACACCAAGAGTTCTTCTTGATGAACAACCTCACCAAGGCAACTTCTTTCAACTCTTGATAACACACAACAAGAGTTTTCTCAAGGATAACTATTATCCTTTACAATAATATCTCACTCTCACCACAATACAAGAACAAAGATAATTTTTACAACAAAAGTACAACTCTCTTCAAAGAGTAGATAAAGAATATTAAAGCTCTCTAAACTTGATATTTCTCTTATTTGTTGCTTGATAAAATGCTTCTCTTGCACTTGCTGAATGCATGGGAGAAGGGCTTCTTTTATAGGCAAATGAGATGAACTTAATCAAGTGAAGACACCAACTCCAAATTGTCTGTCCACCATAAAAACTATAATTTTGTCTGTCATTGTCAATGTTCTGTTTGAAATTTGAAAATCTACAAAACATAAAAGATTTGAACATTTGAATAAGCTTTCCAACGCATCACGAATCAAGTTATTTGGATATCTGTAGCTCAAGATATGGCCAAAAAACCATTCAGTGCTCATGTGACTTGATTTTTCTTTCTTGTGTCAGTCCACTAAATTGAATGATAATTCTGTCAGCCTTCCGTTTGAAATTTGAATTTCTTTAAAACATAAAAGATCTGCATATTTGAATCAGCTTTCAAAAACATTAAGAATCCAAGCATTTGGATATCTCTATCTTAAGATATGGCCAAAACACCATTCGGTGCTCATGTGAGTTGATTTTTCTTCTCTGTGTCAGTCCACCGAATTGCATGTCAATTATGTCAGTCTTCCATTTGAAATTTGAATTTATTCAAAAAATATGAAATGTGCTTCATTAAGTCAGCTTTCCAATGCCATAAGAATCAAGTGATTTGGATATTTTTAGCTCAAGATATGTCCAAACGAGTATTCGGTACTCATGTCAGCTGCTTCCATTTGTCTTTCAACTTGCATGATGATTTGGACGACATTACACTTGAAATTTGAATTTCTTTAAAACATATGAAATGTTATAAATTGAGTAAGCTTTCCAAAGGCTCAAGAATCATGTAATTTGGGCATTTGTAAAGAAATATATGACCAATTGATTGAACATTGCTCATGTGTCACATTCCTTGAATCAAACCTTGTTCTTAAACTTTGGTGCCTTTAACATGTAGTCTTCTCCTTAGCTTCAACACTTCATTTTAATAAGCCTCTTCTTGATTTTACAATTATTTCAATGATATTACTCTTGCACATAAATAAACATGTTAGTAAATCACAATGAATCAATGTGTATTGTTATCATCAAAATTATCATGTAACCTTAGGGCTAACAGCAACAACTTTTTTTCTAATTTTAAATAATAAATTAATAAATAATAAATTTTTAATACAATACATAGATACATCAAACACAATAAAATTTTTACATAGCACTAATATTTATACCATATAATAAAATATAATATAATACAATACTATTATATATAATATAACATACTAAACATGCCCTAAGCTGCTTAAAATATGCCCAATAGTGTGAATTATAGTTTAGAAAACTAAAGTAAGCCCATAAAAAGATTTGCAATCAACAAATCACTGTGTGTTAAAGCTTTGTTTAACCTTCTTGTAACTTTGCAAAATATACCTGTAATTTTAAATAAATTAAATTAAAAATTTGATAAGGAAAAGTTTGTATGTTATAACAAGAAGAAGCATATTACAAGATCTTAAAAAAATTTATAAAAACATCATTGTATGATTATAATTCTCTTTATTTGACTTAACCTGCAAATTGACTGAAAGGTGAATACAATGAATGTAATAAAACAAAATTGTGGAATGAAAATAAAAAGACATGACATACCATGATAGAAGTTGACTAAAAGAAAAATTTTTATTCCACTTGCGCACAATTTTCTTAAAAGAATTATGAGTTGAATTACTTTTCATCAATAAATCTAAATAATAAAGGTATGGTAAGAGTGAATGGCAATTAATAGTAATATAATATATTCAACAATCTTATATAATTGAAGGTATATAATTTAAAAGATTATAATATTCTTTGAGTTATTATATCATCTATCGAAAAAATTTATCTATCTTTTATTTTTGCTTATTCGATTCGAAGATATTACATAATATCAAATTGCATGATAAGTTATATGACTTAAATTATACATGATTTAAATTCGTCAAAATAACATAATAGTACTTACAACAACGATGGACTAGAATATGTAATGGTCACATAGAGCAAACATCAAATATAATTTTGCAATTTCTCACCGCCTGGCCTCCCAGTCGCTGAACTCTTTTAATTTTCAGAACTGAAATAAATGACAGAAGGGCAAGATTGAGATTTCATTGTCATATTACTATTATTAATTATTTTCCTTTTTCAGGTCTTCTTTCTCCAGTCATCTTATTTCTTGTTTAGGTTACTTTACCCTCATTCTCTGTCCGTCTCTTCTCCTCCCTTTACGGAAGCCTTCAGTCTCTTATTACAGTCAGGCTTTGAATCTTTTATTGTATTTTCTCTGTTTGGACATGGGGTTGGCTGCCTAAGTGACTGATCTGGTTGATGGTGCCATCGGTGAGGTTGGTGAGTTCCTTTATATTGTTTATATATTTCTATTTCATATTGGTCGTAGATCTAAAATGTTTCTGATTTGGTAAATTCTTTATAATTATTTTTTCCCAAATTTAGTTTTTTTTTTTTTTTTGGTTATATTGTAAAGGCAACCTTTTGCTACTGCCTCATCACATATCTTAAGGTTTAATCATCAGATCTAACAATAAATATAAAATATACAAAATTATCGTTTTCCAAGATTACACAAACTCAAAAACAGAGGATAGGCAGAAAGAATATGATTGGCAAGACAATCTTCATCAACTACTAATAAAAAAAAGGGCTTTTTATTGAATAACTTGTTTACAGACATCACATCAGGATGAAAAAGAGACCAACACAAATGCCCTGTAATACTGCGATGGACCGCTTGTACGATAACATAACAATGCAAATTACATAAAAACAATACACTCCTTTTGATTTACAACAACAATTTTTCATGCTATCCCTATATATATCGCCTCCATCAGTTGAACTCTCAAAGATAGATCTTACATAATCCATCTTCATCAATATCAGCTATAAAAACAAGCCGATGAGTTACACACTCTTTAACTAGGCAATAGTTGGCAAAAAATTGAAAATATACAAAATTCTCTCTCGAGAATTGTGACACTGAAATAATATTTCGCGTCATGGAAGGTACGTATAATATATCATGCATGACTAATGACCTATTGGTTACAGGAGAGGCAAACCAAAGCTCACCTTTATGAGATATGGGTAGACCTACACCATCTCGCATGTACACCTTATCTTCTCCATCGTATTTAGATGACATATGCAAATTGCTGAGAGTACTTGTTAAATGTTGATTTGTACTCGTATCTAAGTACCACCAATGAGCCTCACCCCAATCAGTACATATTCTTTTAGAAGAACCACTATCTGGTTCTGAGCCTGAGGTACGCTTTCTTTTACCTCTACTTGCATTAGACCTTGAGCTTGATCCGGAATCGTTACTGCCAGGACTCATTTGCATTGCTACATTAACTGACATTTTGTCACAAACAAAAAGTTGAAGGAGAAGGAGAGAATAACTGGTTTATAATGTGAGAGGATTTTTTTTTTTAATTTAGTATAATCTAATGTAGGTTGTATTTGAGTTTATATAAAAACCTAGCAACCTGCCGTCTCTGTCTTGCCTTAACTTTGTCTATGTAGCTGGGTAGCAGGCAGAAAACATTGGGAAAGTATGGAATTCTGAGTGGGATTAGTGTTTGGATGTACCCTTCCCTTATACCCACTAACAAATTTTAAGAAATTGGAAACAGTGGTTCTCTATTGTCCTCCACTACAGGGTGCACAAGAGTTTTAGATACTTATCTATCCTTAAAACTTCAACATTTTATAGATGATTTTATGAAAAGTATATTTGACAATATTTTGCAGTGATTTGAAATTTGGCTAGCTAGTACACTAATACTATTTGTGATGTATAAGGTGTGAGGCATTAATTAAGGAATGATATTACATTTGCCACACCTGTGCCAAAATATTATTGAAGAAGCTCAGTTAAAGAAAACCGCAATTGCTAGCAAGTAAAATGATGGAAAAAAGAAAAATCTTAGGTTAGTTCAATTTTAAAAGTTTCCCACATTTCAGTAATTTGAAAAAAAAATATTTCTTGAACAGAAAACAAAATCTTAATTTTTTATTGTTGCAGTTTTGGACAAATCAACTGGAGATACAACAAAAAAACAATCATAAGACTATTAGGAGGCTATTTGAGGTAATATTTATGGCCATGGTATATTGGGTGATCACATAATAATTACTATTTTCTAAGTGTCGTTAAATTGTATTAGATTTGTTATTCATAACTTACATGTGTAAAAGGTTTGTAGTCTAATGTTTAATAAGTTTTTTGATTTTTTGTGCAGTTAATTTATTGTTTAGGAGAAGAATTTGCATTGATTCTTGGAGTAGCATATTTTTATGTAGAAAAATAGTTTCTTAGTTGTAATCTTTTGTTTGGTAAACATGAAATCACGTATAACCCGAAATAAGATGGCCCCATTTTGACGTATATATTAAAAAAATAAGTGGATTTCGTCATGCATTTTATTCTTATATTAAAAATTCTTGTGTTGATATATGTAAATAAATTTCTATACCTATAATGTTATAGAAATCTTAACATTAAATCACTTTCAATGTTATAAATTTAATTATGTGATAGCATTATAAAAATGTAGCTAGGCAATAGTATAGCATTTTTTTTAGTGCGCTGAATTTATAGCTTTTACTCAAATGTATGAAACAGGTTTAGTATGAGCAATTATAATGTTGAGAGAATATATATTATGAAGTCCCATTACAACATTCAAAAAATATCATGAAAAGTGATTTATGTGTAATGTTGTCACATCTTGTAAATGGATATAATTAATTTGAAGAATTTGCTTAGGTTCATCCAGAAAAGGTGACGTTGACTACAAACAAAAATCAGAGAGGAGGCTTGCGACTCAAATCGGCTGCATTCCTAATAAAAATCTTATAAATCTGATTTGATATTATTCCTAACTTCGCTAGTTTTATTAATTTTAAGAGCAGATTAATGATCTCCGAAATGATCAAGTTGAAGATGCTGAATAATTAGTTGGAAGTGGTGTACATGCATGCTTGAATAATTAATTTCACAATGAGAAGAAGATTTTAGTAATTAATTTATGTTTTGCAATTTGTTTTATAAAGTTAAAAGTACGTTGGCGTTAGTCATTGTTTGGGTGGAGTGTTCAGTGGTTTTTGACAGAATTGGTTATGAACTTATTAATTAGTTTATGATTTTTGCCCCTTTTAAATTACTACGTCCATGAAATGTTTTGTAATCAACAAATCAATGTTGTGTTAATGCTTTGTTTAACCTTCTTGTAATTTTGCAAAAATATATTTTAAATCTTAACAAAATTAATTTACCAATTAGATATGGAAAAGTTTGTAAGTTATAACACGAAGCAAATTGTGACGCTCTAAAATTTTGTAATTAGACCTTGTCCCTGATATTTGATAAAAGAGAGGCGCATTAGAGGTTAATATGTTGTAATTGGATAAGTTATTAATAACATAATTATATGATTATAATTCTCCTTGACAATTTTAACTTACCTTGCAGATTAACACGTGTTTGGAGTTGGAGTAGTTTTTCCTCAAAGCTGCTTCTTCGACTTTAATGATGTTGAAGATGATGAAGGTAATAAACAAAGTAGTGGAAAGACAATAAGAAGACATAATATGTCATGAAAAAAAAATGGCCATAAATTAAAAATCTTATTTCACTTGTGCATTTTTTTATTTTGAAGGAATTATAAGTTAAATTGCCTTCCATGAATAAATCTAAGTAATAATGTTAATGCTATTAGTGAATGGCAATTAATAATACTATATATTCAACAACCCTATATAATTTAGGTTGTATAATTTGAAATAGTTAATATTATTTGATTTATAATATCAGTTATTAAAATTTATTCTATCTTTTTTTTAACTTTATCAATAATATTATATTAAATCAAATCAATGTATGATAAATTATAAATTGTATATAATTTAAGTTTGTATAAAATAATTATATGTGTAGTTGCACTCATGACAACTAGGGACTGGAATTTGTAATGATGTTATAGAGCAAACATAAGATAAAATTTTGCAATATAATTTCACTGCCTGCCCTTCCCATTCACTCAACTCTGTTAATTGTCACTTGTGAACTCAACTAGAACAAATGAAAGAAGTGCAAGATTGACATTTCGTTATCATATTATTAATATTATCATAATTATTTTCCTATTTTAGTCTTCCTTCTCTACCTTTCTTAATTCTTTTATTAATGGAGTTGATGACTACATCAGAGACTGAGCTGAGGCTGGTGGGTTCCGCTTTCTTTATTTTTTAATCACAGTTATTTTATTATTCTTATTTTGTAAGGCCACCTTGTGCTAGTGCCTCATCAGATTTCTTCAGGTTTGTCAGATGTAACATTAGATATAAAATGTGCAGAGAAGAGACAGAGAGAGTAAGATAGATAGACTTCCATCAAATATTAATAAAAAGTGCTTTTTATTGACTATTTTGTTTCCATACCTCAGGATGAAAAAGAGGCTAACACAAAAACACTCTAGTACATTTAATCAACCATTGTACTGTAACATGACCTATTACATGAATATACAAATTGCATAACAACGCCACACTCCTTTCGATTTGACAACAATTATTTATGCTAAATAACTTATATAAAACAACACACTCCTCCATTAATTAAGCTGTCAAACATAGATTCTATATAATCCATCTTCATACACACTTGCTTGAAACAGCAGCCTGTTTGATGCTCTTTCTCTTACAATACAATAATTGGCGTCAAATTGAAAATAAACATCGTTATCCCTGGCAAATTGTGAGACTGAAATAAAATTTCGTGTCAGGGAGGGAACAAACCATACGTTATGTATGAGTAATGACCTATTAGTTAGAGGCTAGGCAAACCAAAACCCACCTTCGTGAGAAACAGGTAGACCTACACCATATCTCAAATTGAGCATCTCTCCTTCCTCATGCTTAAAATTATACAATATATTACTGAGAGTGTTGGTTAAATGTTGGTTAGTGTTAGAATCTATGTACCAACAAATAGGCTCACCCCAAGGAGTACATCTTCTTTTAGAAGTACCAACGTCTGATTGTGAACATGGGGTACGCTTTCTTTTACCTCTACTTGCTTTAGAATTTGAGCTTGAACAAGAATCGCTGCTGCTAGGACTCATTTGCATTTCTATATTAACTGACATGTTTTCTCAAACAAAAGTTGGAGGAAAAGGAGAGAATAATTTGTTTGTAATATGAGACGATTTCTTAATTTGGTGTAATTATAATGTAGCACTTAGTGGAGCTTATATAGATCCTAGCAATCTGCACTCTCTGTCTTGCTTCAACTTTGTCTACGTAGTTGGGTAGCAGGCAGAAAACATTGGGAAATGCTTGGAATTCTGAGTGGGATTTGCGTGTAGTTGCATCCTTCCCTTACGTCCACAAACAAATTTTAAGAAATTAGAAACAATGGTTATCTTTGGTAGTCCATTTCAGGGTACTCAAGAGTTTTATATATTTATCCATCCTCAAGATTTCAACATATAATAGATGATTTTATGGAAAGCATATTTGCACAATATTTTGTTTTTTTTCAATTACTTGAAAGTTGATACACCAATAATGTTGCAAATGATAAATGAGGTGTAAAGCATCAATCAAGGGATGATCATTGGCCACACTTGATTCCTTTTTATACTTATATTCTAAACATGATTGAAGGGTAAGTTTATGAATTGTAATTTTTAATGTAAAGTATCAATGAGATATACTCAGAAACTTAGAGGAGAGAACTCTTTAGTAAACAATTATGGAAACACCACCATGAGCCCTTGGATGACAGGAAAAGAAATTTACATAAATTTTTGTCTAGCTTCTACTAGTATCATTCTATATTATAATAGCATTCAATATGATACTATAGAATTCAATTTTAGATTTCATTTGCTTATAGGCATGCATTTTAGGGAAATTAATATTCTCAAACTTAAGCTTTGTCCCCACACTTTAAATCTAGTATATGATAACATGAGCCTAGGAATCCCCACTTTGAAAATTTTTGCTTATAAAGACAAAGCAGATGTCATGTAAATTATAGTTAAACAACGGTGTTATTGGTGCCAGCCAAATTAGTCCACTAATACTTGAGTGAACATTTCGAAGTTTGTGCAACATTTTCCTTTAATTTGAACCTTTTTTTTCCTTGATAAAAAATTAAAAAGTGATTATCTAGTATTTTTACAGGCATGGATAGATCAATTGAGATGCAAAACAAAACAATCATGAGAACAATTAGGAAGCTATTTCAGGTAATGTTTTATATTGCATCAACAATGCTTAGATTATTTAGTTATTTGTAACAAACTGAAACCCCGTTTTAACATTATGAGCTTAGAACTTTTCTTATATCTCATCATATTATAAATCAATTTTCTAATAATTCACTATTTATGACACGACCCGCCCCTAGCTAACACGGGCGAATCGTGCCTAAAACTGTACTAAGAAAATTTAACTTTTTAAAATGTGCTAATTTATGAAAAATTTGGCAGAGTTTCCCCTGTATTTTGGACTAATCTCCCTGCCAAGTACACAAAATTCAACACTTCCAAAATTATTTATATAATCACTAACTTCTTTTTCGGGACCTTAAGTCCATCTGTTAAAATAATTGTATCTCCAAAACAGTCTTTAGAAGAAAATATGGTCTCCGGCCTCAAATATGATTAATTTCGATTAAAAAAGTTTACAACCAAAATTTTAAATATAAGTTTAAAAACTCAAACATGATTGAATAAACAAAAATGTCTAAAAGAAACTAAAATAAATCTTTGATACATATACGATATCAAATATTTACATATGCAAGAAAACCATCTACGATAATACAATAAGATATAAAAAAGAAAGCTCTCAAAACATCATTAAATGACCAACCTCAAGCAGCTACTGGCGTTCCGACTGAACACTGCAATCTCCTGGGGAAAAAGGGGTTTTTAAAGAAAAGAAAAATATGGTGAGTATAACCTCAGTGAGTGGGATAGAGTTATTAAAATAGATAAAAATTTTGCATAAAATAAAATACTATATCATAATAATTAATTAATTAAAAATTTTGCTTTACTAACATTAATAAGAAAACTACTTAGAAAAGATACAAAACCAAGGAAACAATTCTTCAATAATTTCTATGCTTTTCACAAAAATCTAAATTTGAATATAAAAATCTTCTAAAGCATTTCTACTTGCATTCAACATTCAACATGATAAATATATTAAGTTTCTAAATCTCATAAAACTCATTTCATAATTTAAATTTCTAAGTCATTACAGTTTCACTAATCAAGTACCCAAACTAATCTGACTGATCATGACCTGGCGGGGCTAGGATCGCTCAGGCCAAGATATCACTATACTGATTCTATGCATGCGCAGAGCTGCCCCCAAAGGGCTAAACATCCAGATCACACGGCCCAAAACCTCTATGTGTGCCTGAATGGGTCCCAAAGACCTCTATAATTTTACTATCTGAATGAATTGGGTACTATCTTAGTAAAACATAAAAATTCAATTCCTTACTTTTAAATCTCTAAAATATTAAACAATTATTTCCGATAACTGCATAGACAAAATTTGATAAACTATAAAATATGCTTCATACTAGAATAAAGGAATATTTATTTACTAATATAATAAAGTTTTGCTAACAATTATAAATAAATAGAAATTTATAATTTATAGTTCAATTGTTGGTAAAAATAGTATTTTTTCCACTCACTATTCTCGTGGATTAACTTGCGTGGTAACCCCTTCCGCGTTCGAATCCTGGTATGTATTAGGAACCGCAGTCTCACCTAAGGGAAAAGCCAAATAAAATTCTTTAATTTCACACTTCTTAAACTGACCAATTCTGGTTCTCCGATTTTTAATAATTAATTCACTCATCCAAATGGTCTAATATTTTATAAAGGTCTTCTACACATACATACCTAATATCATATCAAATTGCATAGCATTCTGTGTTCATTAGATCCCTTAAATCCTTCATTTTTTTCAGATACACAAATTCTGTAAACTCATTTTCAGAACTGACCTCTCCCTATTCAAAAATACATGATAATTTGTACCAAATTCGTAAAATCACAAAAATCTCCAGTTTTAAACTAGACATATAAAAAAAATCATATCCCAAATTTCATAATTTTTGATGATCTCTAAGTACCTCAAATAACTTACCCAAAACAGATTTTCTGCAGAAAAATTAAATTTCCAGTAGTAAACAGTAAACTTCGAAAATTCATATAAAATTGTATACTCAACATTTTTCAGTGAATCCAACTTTAAACAATTCCTTATGATGTCTATTTTAACATATATAAATTTCAGAATCAGATTACAAGCCATCAGATTGCTATAATTTTCGAAATCTATACTGTTCACAGAACCCTAATTCTTCATAATTATCATCAAAACTTCAATTCCTTCAAAATACAAGAAATTGAAGCCTAAATAAGCATGAAAATCTCATTTCTCTCTCTAGTTTCTCTCTCTATTACATCTCTAAATATCAAATAACCTCTTCCCAATATTGATTTAGAGATAGAATTAAAATGATACAAGATAGAATTAAAATGATACAATCTAATTAAGCTAGGAGATGAATAATTTACCTCAATTTCTACAAATTCTTCTTGAAAATCAAGCCTTCTCTTGCCCCTCTCCTTCTTCTCTCACGTTTTCCCCTCTGTCTTCTCTTCTAGATTTTTGTTTCTAATAATTCCTAATTATTTCTTTATATAATTGCATTAAAAAATGAAAAAAAATCTAGATTTTTGTTTCTAATAATTCCTAATTATTTCTTTATATAATTGCATTAAAAAATGAAAAAAAATGGCTTAAGGGCTGGGCTAAAAAAAGATTGGGCTGGTTTGTTAATATAATGGGCTAGGCTTAAGTTAAAAAAAATAAATGGGCTTTACAATTTAAGTTTTATTACGGTTAATTGGGTGATTGTGCATGCCAGTGACTTTTATAAATTTTTTAGTCTTGTGCTGTTTTTGTAATAAAGTATGCTTGACTTAAATATTATTATATAATGACGATGGTATATATTGGTGATCACATAGTAGATACTATCTCCTGGTTATATCAGTTTTGTTACTCACAACTTTAGATGTAGAAAGTTTGTAGTATAATATTTAATAGGGTCTTCTTTAATGTTTTGTGACAGTTAATTCATTATAGAGGAGAAGTACTTGCATCGATTCTTGAAGTTTTGGAGATTTTGATTCAGAAAATAGTTGCTTTGTTGTAACCTTTTTCAGTAAAAATAAAATCTTGTATAACCCCAAATGAGATGGTTCATTCAAGTTTGATTTATATGCCCAATAAATAAATAGATTTAGTCATGCCTTTTTTATATTAAAAATACTCGTATTAATGTATGTGAATATACATTATACAACTAAAATTTTATAAAGTCTTGGCATCAAAAGCATTTTCAATGTTATGAATTTAATTGTTTGATGGCATTCTGAAAATTTTGTTAAGCACTAGTAGTGGGGCATTTTCTTGAGTGCATTGAATATATAGCATTTACTAGGAATCTATAAAAAAGACGTATCATAAGCAATTATAATGTTGTGAAAAGTGAAATTTTTTTTGTAGTGTTGCGACATCTTGTAGATGGCCATAATTAATTTGAGGATTTTTATTTAGCTTAATTTCTTATATTTCTTTGAAATTAAATGTACATCTCCCGTAGTTTCATCCAAAAATCTGACATTGACTAAAAGTAAAAAAGAAAAAATTGTCGAGGCTTGTGACTGAAATCGGCTGCATTCCTAATAAAAATCTTATTGATCTGATTTGATGTTATTCCTAACTTCGCTGGCTTTAGTGCTCTTTTAATTTTAAGAGTAGATTAATGGTCTCCAAAGTGATCAAGTTCAGGATACCGAGTATTAACATTGCTGCAAGGCATATATAATAAGCAAAGACTTAATTAGAAAACTTCCCGATTTCAATTTAAAGTTGCCGTGAGTCATGAAAGAAGCGTAAAAGTTAAGCTTGTAATTAACAGTACAAGTAGCATTGTCCGTATTCACCGAAATCTAAATGAAAAGGAGAACAGAATGAGAAAGAGGAAAGGAGAACAGAATGAGGAGGAGGAAAGGAAAAGAGGACAAAAGTAGATTTTGCTTCTCGTGGTACCCAGTGGGCAAAAGCCAAGGAATCATTCTATCAAAATAATCACGGAGGTACAGAAACAAGAAAATGAATATCTCAACATCTTTTGCCTCATGTATTTGTTATCAAATTGTATGGCATTCATCTACCTGCATGCAGTCCTCTGTCAACTTGGAAAGATTTGTTTGCAGTATTATAATGGTAACAACATATATAGATGCTGTAAGATCCCGTAAAGATTAAAGTTATACCATTGAACTGTATGTCCCTTTTAACACAAGTCACAATTTTGATGTTAATTAACAATCTAACTCCAATCCATCCCAGCTTGTCTCCTCTTCTTTTGTTGTTTTAGGTAAAACTCCTTATCAAGTTCAACTAACAGATTAGATTGTAGGTTTATTCGGCGTAGTTCAAAATTTACCCTCACTAAATAGGAACAAATAGATGTGTATGCAAGCCGAATGAACAAGACACTCAGCTGCTAGAGTGATTAAAAAAAATATTCGGGCCCTTTCCTATGTCACTTTCAAGCTTCACTATTTATTGATTACAAAAGCTCCAAAGTGAATAATCAGCCTGGTTCCACCCACTAGGGATGGCAATGGGGCGGGGCGGGGCGGGGCGGGGCAAAAAAAATTTGAGGAGACCCAAACCTGTCCTACCCCGCCCCTAAACATTTATACTTTTATAATTACATCCCTATAAAATTTATACTTTTTACAATCTCATCCCCATATAATATTTACATATTTACAAATAACTTCATTCTCAATTTTTCATCATATTATTTATAATTATGATCATTTTTTAATAATCATAAAAATAATATATCTTCAAACTAAAATCAAAATGTTTGTATATTATTATTTAATTTTATTAGTAATAATGTTACATATTCTATTAGAAATGATGTTAAAAGTATATTATTGATTATAAACTAATTAATTGACAAATTTTCAAATAGTTGGTAATATAATTAAATAACATGTTGATTTAATTTCAATATAATAATAGTAATAATATGATTGGCATATTCATATGTCAATTAGTTAATATTATAAATATTCATAAAACATTAATAATTTAATTAATTAATTTTAATTACGATAAATCATATATTTAAGGTTATAAGACTATTTTTATCATTTTTTGTTTATATATTTAGAAAATAATATATTGGTTATATTAAAAGTATACATTTTCAAAATAATCTTGATAATATTGTAATAATTTAATTAGTATTTAGTAATCTGTATCAAGATTGTAATATTGTATATATTACACAAATTTAATTATTATAAAATATAAATATTTAATTACCATTTGATTTTTTTATTAGTAATAATGTTACATACTCTATTAGAAATAATATTAAAAGTGTATTATTGATTGTAAACTAGTTAATTAATAATTTTTTAAATAGTTGATAATACAATTAAATAATTTTTCAATAGCATGTTGATTTAATTTTAATATAGTAATGGTAATAATATGATTGATATATACCAATTAATTAACATTATATATATTTATAAAATATTAACAATTTACTTAATTAATTTAAATTACGATAAATCATATATTAAAGGTTCTAAGATTATTTTTATTATATTTTTATTTACATATATAGAAAATAATATATTGATTATATTAAAAGTATACATTTTAAAAATAATATTGTTAATATTGTAATAATTTAATTATTACTTAGTAATCTATATCAAGATTGTATATATTATCCAAATTTAGTTACTATAAAATACAAATATTTAATTATCATTAATTATCATTTGATTTTATTAGTAATAATATTACATACACTATTAGAAATAATGTAAAATGCGTATTATTGCTTGTAAATTAATTAATTGACAATTTTTCAAATAATTGATAATACAATTAAATAATTTTTTAATAGCATGTTGATTTAATTTCAATCTAATAATAGTAAAATATGATTGACATATGCCAATTAATTAACATTATATATATTTATGAAACATTAATAATCTAAGTAATTAATTTAAATTACGATAAATGATATATTTAAGGTTATAAAATTGTTTTCATCATTTTCTATTTACATATTTAAAAAATAATATATTGATTATATGAAAGGTATACATTTTGAAAATAATATTGCTAATATTGTAATAATTCAATTAGTACTTAATAATATATATAAAGATTGTATATATTATACAAATTTAATTACCATAAAATATAAAATATTTTATTTGTCATTATAACATGATCAAATTGATGTTAAAGATGTTAATTATTAAGTAAAATATAACTTTTATTAAAGTATTTTTATTATTTGTAAAATTATTAAGAATTCATATATATGAAAAATTTAACAAATATAACCTAAAAAATTATTGACAATCCTAATAGTTTAAAATATTACAAATGCACTCCTATATCTTGCGGGGCGGGGCGGGTCAACGGGTCCAAGAGCCTTGCCCCGGACCCGGACCCGTCCCGACCGGGACAAAATTTATTTGCCCCGGACCCGCTCCAAAATATTATTTTGACGGGTCTTGCCCCGCCCTAGACCCGATGGGACACACCGAGGCTCTGGACCCGCGGGACAAATTGCCATCTCTACCACCCACTGAAGCACTAGCTGGACCATATGTACGCAGTAAAAAGAGTTGAAGATGCCGTCAAGAAAGGGACTCCGATTAATGGACAAAAGTTCATTCTTGTGTTGTGTCTCGATCCAATTTTTGCATGCTTGTCCAGCTTTATCATATTTCACGAGGTCATTCGGCTTGGCCCAGTAACAGATTACCACATTCATTGCATGTCCCACCTCATTTATTTTGACACTGTTTGACCCAGATGAATTAAGCCCTACTCTAAAACCCAGTTTAATGCCTAAAGGTTTTCACTTTTGTGTATGTCCACGATCAATATTTCAAGAGGAAAAAACAGAGAAAACTGATGATGGCGATGATTACTTTTGTCAAATTAGCCGAGTGTACGTTGTTCGAACGCTGGCTAGGCGGCTAACCAGCCTGTTCTTCAATCAATAACCTGGTCGGGCGGCCAGTAATCCAGAGCAAATTGACTGTCCAATTTTTCAAACAATATATATTTTCCATTATAGATTCTTTTCAACATAACAGAAATTAAAACGAAAAAAAGAAGAAGAAGAAAGTTTGCCATGTATAACTCTTTCTTTTAAAGGGTCTTGTTCGTAGTAACTTATGATCATTTAATGTTTTTATGTTTCCATCTTTCGTTTCCAATAAAGATAACTCTGGTCCACCCAAATAATGGATTCAGCCTCACATCTTTGATCACGAAGGGAGTTTGTTACCTAATAAATTAAGAATTTGATGCGATCCTAAATGAATGAAGAGAGTTAAAGTTATGTACTGACTTTTGCAAGTATAACCACACATTCACTACTTAAATTGCAGACACACTCAGGACTGAGGACGAAAATGGGCCATAAATATTATTTCCGCACCATTAAATATTTCACAATCTTAGACCTTAGAAGTAGAAGGCTAATGTGGTCCTCATAAAGTAATCAATTGGATTTTGTCACCGGAAACGAAAATGAAATAACTTTGCATGCGCGAATCAGATATGTTTCATGGATCTTTGGATTTTCTAATTAATAAGGGGTATACCAGGTAACTTTGAGGACGATATATCTCTGTTGTGCTTGTGCATGTGCACATTGTACGTAGCTCCATGCAATCAGCCACTGGCCATAGATGCGGGGTTGGTATAGTCAAAGCCTAATTAAACAAAGTCCAACCCGCAATTAATCTTGTCTTTCGTTTAACTAATGTGTAAAATGTGCTTGTCTTTCTTTTTGTGAGGTAAAAATGCATGTTGTTGCAAGTGGAAACCACTGAGCCATAATGGTGCCTCGGAGACTTGTTTTAGTCTCCAGAGCCTCTCTATATGCACAAAGCACAACCTACCCTGACTACGTATGAAGCCACTACATACAGTTGCTGGATTATTTCACCCTGAATATATAGCCATCAACAATCACAGTATATCCCTTATTGTTACGTAAAATATAATAATGAATGGTACAGGTGATACTACCACCGAGTTATACATGCGAGCTGAGATAAAATGAGATGTGATACAATAGCTAGCTTGCGCGATCAATAATGGGTTGTATATAGGCTTTTTTCATAATGTATCCGCTAGGAAAATGTTATGATAATCCCTTTTCAATAGATCGAAAAGTTCAGCCAAAAATTTTTCAATTGCAAGTCACATAAAGGGCAAAGAAATATACGATCATCACTTTCTTGGAGTACGTTGTAGGCCATATGCGCACCTTACTTTGCATTCACATTATGGCACTGCTTGCAATTTGCAACCTACCTTCACTGACTATATATGTTGGCTTCTAAATATGTTAGATGCCGACGTTTCTGATAAGAGTTAAACAATCCAAGTCTAGGTTGCTTCGAGGAAAGACGTACGCTATAGACGCAGCCAAAATGAATATTACAACAGCAAAACCAACATTTAAGTAGTTGGAGGACCCATATAGTTAATTCTTATTAATTAAATCAATATTCATTAGTTATAGTGGTGTTCTCTGGCCCCCTTTCCTTCTGCTGTCATCTATTAGATGTGAAAGATGTCACAAGCAAATTTTCTAGTGTCAACGTAAATAATTAGCTATGCTTTCGCTATCCAAGTGAGATGCCAAGAGAAAAGGAACAATATCTATCGTTGATATTACTATTGCTGACCATTATTGACTCCTTCTATGGCTAATAATTAAGATTAAAGATTTCAATATCTGGCTATATGTCTACATTCCTACCTCAGCCAAGAGAGACTACGAGAATTGGTCTCTTCTTTGCTGTTTCGATCGATCCATTCATCTAGAAACATTGCACATGGCTTTAGTGCATGAGCGATTAGAATTGTGAGTAATCGCTTCAATTTCTCTCTCTCTCTCTCTCTTTCCTTTTTCGTCCTTCATCGTTGCTTCTTTTTAGAGAAAAACGACGAATTAACGGAACCACCATTACTAATATAGTAATTAGCTTGCAATTATATTTTTATGTAAAGCCACTTTTAATTTAAATCTATACTATTGCTCTTATATGTATAAATATGAAAGTCAAAAGCAATTTTGAAGTATGTGTATAACTTTTTTAACTTCTTCAACGATCAATCTTTTCCTGGTTTTGCCTAGCCTTGTCAACGAATCCCACTATAAAGAAGAAACAAACTCCATTTTAGAATTCTCTCATCTAAGTTGCTCTAAGCTTTCTTTTTAATATTTCTTTATCAATAACCAATCAGACTATTGAAGTTTTTTCACGTAAAACTCATGTTAAAAGAGATTCTATCCACATAACGTGTAATTTCCGGAAGAGCGGATCAATGTGCCTTACTAAAGCAACAAACGTACAAGAAATGTGTAAATGAGTTCAGTTAATTTGTATCCACATTTTGGTACTGTCTGTTCTGAGCTCGAGAAGCTGAAACACACAAATTTTGTTTTTATTAAATGGTTGGATTGACATGGTATAGTTCGTGGCTTTGTGCTAATTAATACACACCTGACAAGCTTTTGCTATGAACGTCCATTCTACACAGCTTTGGCAATCAGAATGAGTTTGATGTTTGATATTAAATACTCTTCCTGTTTGAAAAGTGTGTTGTTACTGTTACTGAGCAGAGCGGATAGGACTTGAAGAACCGGGAGTACAATAGTTGTGTGGTCAAGATCCAATTAGGGATTGTCACTTTTCAACGTATTCTAAATTGCACCAATAATTCAATGCAGAGCTCTTCATTATTGAATGAAGTTCACGTTCTGATGTCTCGTAACACTATCCATGGTAAAATGTGATGGGCTTCATTAATTAATAGTCATCTGAGTGTTGTTATTTAATTCTCCTCAAACATCTTTTTAAACATCATTTAAAATAAATTTTATTTATAAATTTTAATTTACAGACATTTTTACATAATTCTTAAAATATCCTTATCTAGATTTTTAGAATAAGGTTTTAGAATCTCCAACCTTTCTCTCTCTTTGTTGTCTATCTCTATAAAATATAAATCAGATGAAGCTTTACCTCTTCCTCTTCTCCATCTTCATCAACTTATTTTATAAACAAGATAAAGTCATACTCCTATTCTTTCTATTCAACATTTAACACTTAAGAAGGATGTTATCTCTTATTTATCATGTTTATTTAGGTGTTTAATTTTTTTTCTTTTACTTTACTCGGTGAACATCAATCGCAATTTTAATTGATCTATAAAAAGAAGAAAAATCATAAAAATGGAGGACTATAAGAGCCTCATTAATCAACTTTTTCCACTCCCACTATTCTCCTGTTAACAAATATTATACTTCTTCTTGGATCAGAGAAAGAGCTCACCGTGTAATCAAGGCTTTTTTTTTTCAAATTTTATAAAATTCGTACTTATATAAATTTCAGAGTAATAATAAAACTAAAAACTTTTTTTTAATATTTTGGTTAAGCTGATAAATTTATTTCAAATAAGAAGCATTAGTTAAAAAGATAAAGGTAAAAGCAAGAGTATTAAACACAGTGAATCTTTGGTACTTGTTTATTAATGAGATAAAAATTGGTTTTTTGATCATTTTAATTTGAGATATCATTTTAATTTAAATAGAAAAAAGAATGGGATTTAGAAAATGATTTGACGGGGTTTGAACAACAATACTCTAGTCATTCGGGGATGCAAATCTTGTTGAAAATTCTAAACCCAACCCAATTTTAGCCCGGCCCTTTCCAAGTTTTGAGGGCTTGTAGGCCTCAATCACAACAAACATTTGATTAAGTAGGTAGGATATGCCTTTGTGCTAGTTATTGCCTTATTGGCTATAAAATCATCCTATACAAGACGTTGTCTCCTTATTGGTTATATCATTCTTTTAAAAAGCAACATGGCCATAGCATAGGCCAGACTCAATCCTAACAGTATACTTGCGCCCCACTAACAAGTTATTTGTTTAATATACAAACGACTTATAAATCCCATCTTGAAACTTAAGGGGCGTGAAGTTCCATCCACTTTCTTCGTAGATCTCTGTGAGTTATTAATCTATAGTATTCCACTGCCTAGATTTGTTAAAAACTAAATTGGAATCCTTAACTGTGTTTGTCATGGTTCCAGTTTCGGTAAAATCAAAGCTTCTATCATCGCCAAATGACAACATAGAAACTAGCTGCGTCTACTTCGTGTTTATCTAAATGTATGAAGTATAAACAAAAAAGTCACACTAAAAAGTTACATTATCTTTTACCTTAAAAAGACCAAGTTATATTAGAAACTATTCGTTCCTGCTATTTATTATTACAGTATAACGTTTGTTTATGAAAGACAATAAATAACAATAATAGAAAAGGAGATCCCGCATAACAGAACCTTCAATCAGATGATGGAACTGGCCAACTGGTCTCCGAATAATTAAATATGGCTTTACAAATGTGCCATCCATCACCATCATCTGGATTTTAACCAAACACAAATGAACTTTCTTGTTTTCCGATAAAAATATATAACCGCATCGTGTATGGTTTAATTAATGTTGAGCAGCAGTTAGTTGAAGTACTACCAAAATTAAACTTAATAAAAATCTGTAACTTGAAAACGAGACTGAGGAAGCAAAAGGCCTTGGGTGTTAATTTTAAATTTTTACCTACTTTTATTGAGTTAATTGTCAAAGGCTAAAGCCAAATAATATGGAAAACATTACATCGGTTAATCAATTAGACTGAACAGAATCCATGAAAGAGTAGGTGGCATGTCTCTTGTCATCTATTTGGACTTTTGAAATGGTAATGGTCATTTTTTAATTGGAAACAAGAGTGTAAAGGATTGCATGTGAGCCGAGCCTAAAGCTAATGAAGTGGACCCATAACTGCTGTCATTAAAATCTTTAAATACCAAAGTTAAAACCCAAAACCCACAAAGGCAAACTGGCAGAAGTTATAAAGAAAAGAAGAAGAAACCGCGTTTGACCTTGTAAAGCCCGTCCACCATGAATGATTCTTTGCAGACTTAAGAGACTCTTCCCCATCTTACAACAAACCAATTCCACAAAACCAAACTTTACCCACATCAAGCACAAAATAACATGACATTACATAACACAAGTTAACTCAATACTTCCAGCTCACCATCTCAACTACCCCACCACCAAGCCACCACTTCCCTCTATCATCTCCGCCTTTCAAGGCCCAACTCCAGAACTCCTAACCCACAACTCAATAACACAACTTCTCTTCATTTCCTGATCTGTTTTGATCAATATTCAACTGGGTTGTCCGCTTTGAGGTAATGGCGGACAGAGTGAAGCAAATCTTGGCGAAGCCGATCCAACTGGCTGACCAAGTGGTCAAAGCTGCAGATGAAGCCACTGCTAATAAACAAGACTGCGCTGAACTCAAATCCAAAACGGAAAAGCTGGTTGCACTGCTTCGACAGGCGGCTCGAGCAAGTTCCGATCTTTACGAGCGTCCCACGCGCCGGATCATTGACGACACCGAACAAGTCCTGGAAAAAGCACTCGCTTTAGTCCTCAAGTGCCGCGCCAATGGCCTGATTAAGCGCGTATTCACCATCATCCCGGCTGCTGCGTTTCGTAAAATGTCTTCCCAATTGGAGAATTCAATCGGTGACGTTTCGTGGCTTCTTCGTGTCTCTGCTTCAGGGGATGATCGTGACGACGAGTACTTAGGCCTCCCACCAATCGCTGCTAATGAGCCAATCCTTTGTCTCATATGGGAACAGATTGCAATTCTCTCTACAGGGTCACTTGACGCCCGATCCGACGCTGCTGCATCCCTTGTATCGCTTGCACGTGACAATGATCGATACGGGAAGTTGATTATCGAAGAAGGTGGTGTTGGCCCGTTATTGAAACTGGTGAAAGAAGGTAAATTGGAAGGTCAAGAAAATGCTGCGAGAGCCATTGGATTGTTAGGACGTGATCCTGAAAGCGTCGAACACATGATCCATGGTGGTGTTTGTTCGGTGTTTGCGAAAATACTCAAAGAAGGTCCTATGAAGGTGCAAGCTGTTGTGGCTTGGGCTGTCTCTGAATTGGCTGCCAATTATCCCAAATGTCAAGATCTCTTTGCACAGAATAACATAATTCGGTTGCTTGTTGGCCATCTCGCGTTCGAGACTGTCCAGGAACACAGTAAGTACGCTATTGCCAGTAACAAGGCCACGTCCATTCACGCTGTTGTTGTCGCGAGTAATAAGAGTAATAATCCGCAAGCCAACAGTAAGGACAGCAAGGTCCATGATGACGATCAAAACAGCTGCAAGATTCCTCATCCAATGGAGCACAAGACTCCAAATCAAATGCATAATGTTGTGACAAACACAATGGCTATGAAGGTTGGGTTGAAGCCGGTCGAAAAACAGAGTAATGTTACAAATCAGAGTAACAATGTCAAAAGCAATGGTCACAACAACAACAATGTGAAGGTAAATAATCACTCGCAGCATCAGCAGAGTCTTTCGCTTTCTGGGGCTAGTACTAAAGCGAGGGAACTGGAAGACCCTGCAACGAAGGCCAACATGAAAGCAATGGCAGCAAGAGCCCTTTGGCACCTCGCCAAGGGGAATTCGCCCATTTGTCGCAGTATAACTGAATCAAGAGCATTGTTATGTTTTGCAGTTCTTTTAGAGAAAGGGCCTGAAGAAGTTCAAAAAAATTCTGCCATGGCATTGATGGAGATCACAGCAGTGGCAGAGCAAGACACTGAGTTGAGAAGATCTGCATTCAAGCCCAATTCACCTGCCTGCAAAGCTGTTATTGATCAGCTATTGATTATCATTGAAAAAGCGGATTCTGACCTCCTCATTCCATGCATTAAAGCGATTGGGAATTTGGCTAGGACTTTTAGAGCAACAGAGACAAGGATGATTGCTCCATTGGTAAAACTTCTTGACGAAAGGGAAGGTGAAGTTTCTAGGGAGGCTTCAATTGCGCTTGCAAAGTTTGCCTGCACTGAAAATTATCTCCACTCTGACCACTGCAAGGCAATTATAAGTGCTGGAGGGGCAAAGTACTTGGTTCAGCTAGTGTACTTTGGAGAGCAGATTGTTCAGTTGTCGGCGTTGGTTCTTTTGTGCTACATAGCATTGCATGTACCAGACAGCGAGGACCTTGCACAAGCAGAGGTACTCACCGTGCTAGAATGGGCATCTAAGCAAAGCTGCATGACCCAAGATGAAAAGGTCGAACAATTGTTACTAGACGCCAAAAGTAGGTTAGAGCTTTATCAGTCCAGAGGTTCCAGGGGATTCCATTGATTTAATCAATGTAGATGTAGCTTGTTCTTGACACCAAATTTCTTATTTGTTGTATCTGTTTCATCATTCTACTTGATTGTACATAAAATTATCTGTAATTGTCTAGAAGTATTTTCAGTCATTTACAGAGCAACTGCATCTTTTTGTACTTTTGTTAGTATTATTGATACCACTTGTCGATGTTAAGTTGCGTGGCTTAACTCAATACCAGAAAGCCAATTAATAGTTTGGATCATTTATACACCTTCTTTTCAATTATTTGATATGCGCGGGCTTTCCAGGTTTGAGTCTGTTGTGATGCTCAAACTGCCTGTGATTCGCATTATTGCTTGCTTGGCGACGATCTGGCATATATCAAACAGTAAAAGATAATGTGGGGAAGTGATGTCTGCTGAAGTAACCATCCCAAAAAGTCTTAAAAATCGGAGCACAGATTGGAAGGAGAAGTTATAGTTTGTAAGCTTTTGGTGAGCAGGGATTTTATAATTTGTAGCCGGCAAGGGAATGTGACATCCAGCCCCACTTGGGACATTTTCAAACCAACTGCTATAACAACAATAGATTTGGTTTCGTGATTTCATCGACTGATTTCTCCAGTAAATTACGCCTCATTTACTTACTCCTGCAAGTTGCAAGGCAACTAATGATGACTGCAACATTCTTTCGAGGATTTCCTCCCGGAATGAAAGGCTCTAATGTTACTCCACTACTGTCGGAGTCGTTGGCTTTTGCGCAGTGTACATTGAAGGGTCGAGTGCTGACCAAGTCAATCGGCCCGGTCAATCGTCTCTATCAAGTCAATTGGCCCTTTCAAAGTTTTAATGTACATACAACGTGAACTTGGAATTGTACTACTATACGGAATCAAAGATGTGAACACCGACAAAGGCTATCCCCTGGTCACCGGGGGAGCCTTGAAGGTGAATCTCCTTTAAAAATTGTCCTGGAATTAGAAACATTATTGCAACCATTTCTTCTCCACCCACCTTCACAGATAATACAGAGATGTGATTACCAATCCTTTCCTTAGCATCAAACTTATTGACTGGTCAGCAGTCCAAAGTTCTAAACAAGGAGTTTCTATCTATGAAAGCCCACAAGATAAGAAATTATAAAAATAAAAATAACAATAAAAGAAAGTCATCAAGTGATTTGGACGCAACACGCATGCATTGGCCTAACATTAACATGTCCTGCTTAATTTAACGACTGATTGACTGGATAACAAGAATACAATAATGCAGCCACTTGAGTGCGGTCATCTGTGGTGGGAATAACAATTTTCACATAGGGAAAGGTAGTTTTAGCTAATTTAACGTAACACACAATAGGATAGGATTTTCATATGAGAAAAGGTAGTTTAGCTAATTTAACAACCATGATAGGGGTAAAAAAAACAGAGACCTAACTTCTTAAAAAAATACAACCACGTTGGTAAAAGAAATTAATTTCAGTTAATTGAATATCCCCAAGAAAAGTGCATTCATCTGGCAATCCCCTAATAATCATCAATCAGATACTTTATACATTTATATTATCAATCCAACTAGTTTTAGAGAGTAAATAATACAATAATATTATATGTACAATTTATTTATAACTAATTCTATCTAAGATATTATTTCTATGTTATCCGTCGTAACTTTCTTTATTAATTTTTATTTTTTATTTTCTAATAAATTTTTATCAATTTAAATAGTAAAAAATTAGTTATAGATATAACATTATTATAAATAATATATCACATTTTATTGCTCCTAGATGAAGGCATCTCAGTAAATTATACACAGTTCTCCTGACCAAGTGTAAAATCACAAAATGAGGCTTCTCAGAAAATTACACCCTTCCTTGAAATTCGGTTTCTAGCGCCACAATAGAAGACATAAGAAGATGAGCTTTTGCTACGGTGCACCTGTGTCCGTTTTCAAAATTTTTATAAAATCAGTATAAAAATTATAAATCTTTATATAAAAATTATAAATATAAAAAAAATTATAAATAAGATATTTTTATTTTTTGTAAAATTAGTATAAAAATTATAAATTATTGTATAAAAGTCGTAAACACTAAAAATGATTCATTTACTATTTTTTTTTTATATTTACAATTTTTATATTAGGATTTACAACTTTTACACTAATTTTATAAAAAATTAAAATCGGTTGTACGATACATCAGTTGTACCATAGAGCCAGGTGGATGAGTCTACCAAACTAAGAGCACGTAAAAGCCTAAATTTGAGCAAGTAATAGTGTTTTATTTTTGTGACAAGAAATCTAATACGGGAGGGTCAATCAGACTCAGTTAATACAGCAGCTCGAAAGACGAAAATCCAAAAATTGAACTCAGAACAACCGTTGCTGATTATGCCAAAAAGGAACAGTAGTAGTAAACGTTGTCATTTTCTAGAACAACCAACAGCTAAAATCGATTTTATAATAAAAGACTTTGATATGAGTCAACGGAGATGGATTACGGATATCCAGTGTGAAAGTGTCATAGATCACGTCAACTCGCCATTCACACTTATCACCTAAGCCACATGTTTATAAGATTAGCAAAACTTTGAATCGAGGCTAGTAACGAATAGTCCTATAACTCTGCATGTAAGAGAACAAGCCCGTTTAACTTTATGCAGAAATGCAGAAGTCTTCAAGGTGAGGGTGACTGGGAATTTTTTTTTTTCCCGGTTGGCTAAAATATTTCTAAGCTTGAATATTCCCAAATCTATTATAATTTTTTATTTTCATTCATTTAATTATAATGAGAATAAAATTTATCTATGATAAAATATATATGATTAATTTATACTAATATGATACTTAAGATATGACCTTCTCATGTTAAATTCAATCGACTTTATATAAACTACTTTTATTAAATTTTGGTTGGAGTAAATATGGATAAATTGGATATCCATCAAAATCTTTTTTTTTTACCAAATTTAGGAATAATTTTATTTGTTTGGCAAGATCTTGACTGGATATATCTGTTAAAGATTTTTATCAATATTTTTATTAAATATAATAATTTTTATTAATAAAATGTTGGCAAGGCTGTCCGCTTCTGCCCATTACCAAACTAATGATCAAACCTGATGACTTTCTCGTGCTACACTTGCAATAAGGCTAAGCTCTCATGAATAGGGATGGCAAAATCTGAATGCGGGTGCAGCTTTTGTATTTTTATACTCAGACCGGATTATGTGCTTTTCTCCTCAGTCACCGGATTTTCTCTGGAAGTTTTACATGCGGTGTGGGTGTAGGCTTCCCCGAATATGTAATTCCTCTCCCCGGATTTTATCCGGAATAAATCCCCAAATTTCTCGGGTTTGTAAATAATTTATCTTGTTGGATTGGGCTGAACAAATTTGTTTTGGACTTTTTTGGGCTGGTTAATTTAATGCAAGGTTTAAGTCCACTCAAGGATCTTTCTTAAAGTTTGTTTTGGGCTCTTTTAACATTATCTTACAAAAGCCTAATATATTTTACAAATGAGAAATATTTCATAAATGACCCCATATTATGGCCTAATATCACACATAACCTCAACTTTTTAGAAATAGGCATAAATAACCCTATCGTTTGCTAATCTGTTAACTTGAATAATGTCAAGGGTATATTAGTAAAATCGATAGTTTGATCAAATATTTGAATTAATTCAAAAAAAATAGTAACCCCTGAAACTAAATTAACTTACACCAACACCCCTAAAAAGAGTACGACCAGCCACCACCACAACCCCAAAATCACACCTCCACCCCTCCACCACCACCACCAAACCCACCCACCAAAATTCGGGAAAAAAAAAAATCAACCTACAATTCATTTTACGCACCTGCCAACCATTATCCAAATCCATGGCTCATACTTAATTTTCAAAAATCCTCAAATTCAAAAAGAGAGAGACAGGAAAAGGAGGAGGTAGAGGAAGGGAGGGGGAAGGGGGAGGAGGAGGAGGAGTAGCCGGTGGCTGTTTGTATAATTTAGAGATTAGGAGTAGGGAGAGAGAGAGAAGGCGGACGAAAGGAGAGGAGGAGGGAGGAGAGGTGATGTTGGTTTGAGGAAAAAAGGAGGAAGGCGTGAGATGGTGCAAACGTTTTGGGTTTTTTTTTCCTCAAAATTAACATTATAATAAATAATGAAGTTTGTATATGATGCAATTAGCTGGTTGGTAAAGTGGTAAATGCCAGAAGAAAAAGTTGCTTCTAGATGTCTTGGGTTCGAAGCAGGGGAAGGTAGTTCTAGACTTGGCGTGGTGGCAATGTTGAAGAGGAGGGTGGTAAGGTCTTGGGTTTGAATTGCCCAAATCAATTATTAATTTTAAATTATTGAAAGAAAATTGATTTCAATTTATTTACTTATTTTTTACTAGCAAAATCACAAATCAATAGTGATTTTATTGGTAATTAGATCTTTTTTTCTCAACCGTAATAATTTTTTATAATACTATTATGATAGTG
>SNVD02000686.1:0-13669 GCA_013180625.2 Boswellia sacra | reverse complement strand
ATCTACAATTAATTCGCAAATCCATATCTTGTGGTGGAGAATGATCCCTTGACCAGATTTCTGTCATTGATTAATTCCCATTTCAATTAAGTTGCATTGTGTTATTCACTAATTACCGTCGTATTCTGTTTTTCATCTAGTTAATCAACCAACAAAACCCCCCCATTTGGTTAATTGTTGCTGGAAATTACAAATTCAATTAGAATCAATCCTCGTGGGAACGATATCTTACTTATCACTTTATTACTTGTGCGACTAGTATACTTGATAGTTTCGAACGCATGCAGGTGTCTATATATAGTACTTTATATCAATTCGTCCATGTTCTTTGCTATATTCCTTGGTATTTTTATGTTTTTGTGTGGTTTTGATGTTTGAAGGAGTTTTGGACCAACTTGCACAAAAATGGAGTAAAACCCTTCATTTTCACCTCTGCTAGTCAGTGATCTTCTCGGATTTAATTGTATTGATATACAACGAACCCAACGACATATTATATACCGTTGGAAAGCTCTCGAAGTCTATTTTCTGGAGAAATTTACGGTTTATAAATCATTCAGTGTACCAAAAGTTGTAATCAAAACAGTGTGAGAGGTATAGAAATGTAATTCCACAAATCACTGTAGCATGTATAATACGGGACACTGTAGCAGGTTACTGTAGCAGAGTTTTTAAACACATTTTAGGGTTTTATTTTGATAACTTGAAGAGGGGAGAACGTGGAGGAGGCTGCATCTTTGGATTTCTCTCATCTCTTTGAGTTCTTGAAGGAGATTGAAGGCTTGGAAAGAGGAAGAACTACAAATCCTAAGAGATTTCATCAAATTTGCTAAGTTTTCCCTTTCCCTTTCATTTTATGGAATGTCTCCATATTGTATTGTATTTGTATTCTATCTGAATATGTGTAACTAAATCTGAATTGGTTGAGGGTGATTTCAAAGCCCTTGATATGATTTTTGTGAGTTGATTGTGCAAGAAGTTATTATCCAATTCTCTAATTGAAGTTGCTTGTATTTTCCCATGTTTAATGCTTATGATTGCTTGCTAGATTGTATTTCGAATGGCCAACTGAATATAATCTGGATATTGTCTATTGCTAGATTAGAAATCTTGATCTGTAATTGTTTTGAATTTCTAATCATTAGTAGCAAAATTGTGATCAGAGATTGCAATTGGAGAATATAACCTAAGTTAAATAATCCGAGCTTGTGTGTTTATTGCTTAGATAAAACTGTCTTTCTTTTCATAATGCATCCATTGAATTAAATTTAGAGAGCTTGTTCTAGGTTGTTTAATGGATAGAGATTAAAAAAAGAGCCTGTTTTGTTTAACAACAAAGTAAGGAAAGATTGGGATAATAGAGCTTGTTGTTATCTACGGTTGATAATTTCAATGGTGTAATTGGATGACAATTCTATGATTAATTTGCAAATCCATATCTTGTGGCAGAGAATGATCCCTTATCCAGATTTCTTGCATTGTGTAATTCTCAATTGATTTAACTTTGCATTGTATTATTCTTCATTTGCTTTCGTATTGAGTTTAGTTAATCAATCAACAAAACCCCCCATTTAGTTAATTGTTGCTGAAAATAACAAATTCAATTAGAATCAATCCTCGTGGGAACGATATCTTACTAATCACTTTATTACTTGTGCGACTAGTATACTTGCTAGTTTCGAACGCATCAAGTTTTTGGCGCCGTTGCCGGGGATTGATTTTCTAATCGAGTTGTTGTTTTGTTTTTATTGTTAATTCTCATTTTTGTTTGTTTTTCTTTTCTGATTGTTTGTGTTTAGGCGACATGGCAGTAAATTTCCAATAATTCAGTAGCCGATTTGAGCCACAATTGCATTGGAGTGTAAATGAGGTAAGCACTCAGAACATTGAACAACAACTTTCTGAGCTAACTTCTCTTGTCGAAAACATGGCTGTAGGAGATATGCAGAAATCTTATACATGTGGGGTATATTCTACCATGGAGCATCCAATCGGCATGTATCCAACTTTACAAGAAGAATATATGAACGAGCCAATGCTATGGGTGGATTTCCAGGACAACCAAGGCAATGGTATGATCCATTCTCTAATACTTACAATGCCGGATGGGGAGATCACCATAATTTTAATTACTGGAATCATCAACCAATCGCCCCAAATGCCATACCAAATCGGCCACAAGGTTTTAATCAACCTAGAGTGCAACAACCATTTCAAATGCAACCACCACCAGCACCACAACCAGCTCCAAAAAACTCAGGTATGTCACTCCAGGATATTGTTAATGCACTTGCCACTAACACAATGCAATTCCAGCAGGAAACTGGGGCAAGTATCAAAAACCTGGCAAATCAAATGGGAAAATTGGCTACTAGCATGAGCAAATTTGAGGGCCAAGACTCAGAAAAATTATCTTCTCAAACGGTGATCAATCCAAGAGAGAATGCTTGTATGATAACTTTGGAAAGTGGAGAGCAATTAGATGTCTTGCCAAGAAAATCACAAACTGATGAAGGAGATGACACCACATCCACCATGAACAAAACATTGACTTCTCAGGTAAATCCTATAACTCCCATTACTTCATATGTTACTCCTCCACCTTTTCCTAGCAGATTGGCAAAATTGAAGAAGGAGGAACAAGAGTAAGAAATCCTGGAAACTTCTCACAAAATCGAGGTAAATATACCACTTTTGGATTCTATCGAGCAAGTACCTCATTATACAAAACGTCTCAAGGAGTTATGCACCAGCAAGAGAAAGTTAAAAGGAAATGAGAAAGTAAGTGTGGGGGAAAATGTTTCAGCTGTTCTAAAAAGAAAAATTCCTCCAAAATGCAATGATCCAGGTACGGTCACCATTCCATGCACCATTGGTAAAACCAAGTTTGAAAGAGCTATGTTAGATTTAGGAGCATCTATTAATATCATGCCATATTCTATTTATGCTTCTTTAAATCTTGGACCTATTGCGAAAACTGGTATTACCATTCAGTTTGCTGATCATTTTAATGCATATCGCAAAAGAGTTGTGGAAGATGTGCTTGTGCAGGTGAATCAATTGGTTTTTCCAGCAGACTTCTATGTCCTTAAAATAGAGGATGAGACATCTCCTAAACCAACACCGATTCTTTTAGGGAGACCATTCTCGAAAACTGCTAGAATCACGATTGATGATCATGATGCACTTTCACCATGGAGTTGATTGGCAAAGTGATCCGTTTCAATCGTTTTCGAGGCAATGATGGTACCCTAGTGACTTGCATTCTGTTTTGCAGTTGACATATTGATTCTTTGCCCCCCCCCCAACAAGTTTCGAGTAACTCGCAAAGATGGATTGGAAATGGCTATTAGTGAGCACATAGGGACAGAAAATTCCAAAGAACCAATAAGGTTGATACAAGTGTCCAAAGAAATGGAGGAAGCTATGGCATGCTTAGATGAGACTATAGCTATAATCACAAACAGGTATGATGTTTCGTACATTGAATTGTCTTTATCTAATGAGAAACTTCTTCCTTCTGTGATGAAAGCCAATACCTTGGAGGGCTGAAGCTACGTCTATATTATTGAGGCATTGTGTTTTTGGGTGACAAAGAATCCTTTGCTAGTTACAATAGAAAGGACTTGCACCACTACCAAGAAGAGAAAACGCATCTGAGTATTATTAGAGTCACAAAACAGCTATAAGTGGACGATTGCACTCCCAAGGCCCAGCCATATGCTTGCACCATTTCTTGGTTTTTTTGGAAGAAGGATCCAAGCCCACTAGAGAAGCACAGCGGAGATTGGATCCTCCCATGATGGAACCAACGTCAGGCTGAGGACGTTAAACCAAGCGCTTATTGGGAGGCACCCCAATGTTTTTGAAAAAAAAAAAAGAAAAATAAAATGAGGTAATAATGATCGATTTTTGTGTCTCGAGGAGATTCCTTCATAGGCCATCAAATTGATCAGGTTTTATCTCTCCTTGCCATCTGTCTCATTTGTTTTTATATTTTTTTACTTGTTTTTGACTTTTGTTTGTTATTGTGTTGTTATCTCTTTTATGTGTCTTTAGTTTCGTTTCTGCTCTTTTCTTTCCTTTCTTTTGTTTAATTTGATTACTCTGTGCTTTGAGCTCATTTGTGCAGCAGCTTGTGGAAACATCCAAACGGAAGTTGAAGTCATTCGCCAAAGGTTTGAAACGTGCATATCTGGGAGAAGATCAAACTCGATCGCATTATTGGTAATATCTCTCCTTTTCTTCTCTTCAATGGATGCTGATATCTTTCTATCGAACCTTCGTAAATATTTCTCTTCACTTCCTCAAAATGCTGTGTTTAAAATTTATAAAGTACGGATGACTAGACTTTGGGCATTGATGCTCTTAAATGTGCCTGCTGATATACGATGGCTTATCGAAGCCAAGGTGAGATTGTCCGGTGAGCCGGACATTAATCTCGCAAAATACATGCCTGGTCTAGGAAAGAGCTATTACGCCAAGAGGCGAAGAGCGAAAAGGTTACAAGTATGTTATAAATGTGCTAGATGGAATTGTAACCAGACTTGTCGTTCATTAGGTTTTGTGTCCAGGAATAGAGAAGATAAACTTTCATTTATTAAAAATGGTTTGAGTAATGAGTCGTTGGATAATGTTTTATTAACTCTTGAGTCACATTCTTGTGGACTTGTTCAGCGTGAATTGCTTAATCTATGGACACAATTTCGTGATGAATTGCAGTGTTATAGTCTAGGGAATCTGACTAAAAATGACCCGGTTTGCCAGTTTATAAGAAAACTGGATGGGAAGCAAATCCCCGACTCATAGAAGGCGTTTCAGCCGTTACTGGACGTAATACGAGAGGAAGATGTGAGCCACAATCACAACTACTTGTATATTTGAATGTGTGTTGTTGTTGTCGAATTTTATTTTTTCTTGTTTTCGTTTGATCTGATTATCAATGTTGTTTTTGTGTTGTTGTTGTTTGTTGATTTTGTTTGTTTTAATTTCAAGTTTCTTTTTGACAAACCATATGACTACCCAATGACATAAGCACACGTGGGAGACAAGTCTAGTCTCCATCCGGTAATATCTCTCCTTTTCTTCTCTTCAATGGATGCTGATATCTTTCTATCGAACCTTCGTAAATATTTCCCTTCACTTCCTCAAATGCTGTGTTTAAAATTTATAAAGTACGGATGACTAGACTTTGGGCATTGATGCCCCTAAATGTGCCTGCTGATATCCGATGGCTTATCGAAGCCAAGGTGAGATTGTCCGGTGAGTCGGACATTAATCTCGCAAAATACATGCCTGGTCTAGGAAAGAGCTAATACGCCAAGAGGCGAAGAGTGAAGAGGTTACAAGTATGCTATAAATGTGCTAGATGGAATTGTAACCAGACTTGTCGTTCATTAGGTTTTGTGTCCAGGAATAGAGAAGATAAACTCTCGTTTATTAAGAATGGTCTGAGTAATGAGTCGCTGGATAATGTTTTATTAACTCTTGAGTCACATTCTTGTGGACTTGATGCACTCGAAACTAGCAAGTATACTAGTCGCACAAGTAATAAAGTGATGAGTAAGATATCGTTCCCACGAGGATTGATTCTAATTAAATTTGTTATTCGAAAGCGAAAACAGAATAAATGGGGGGTTTTGTTGATTGATTAACTAAACTCAAAACGAAAGCAAATGAAGAATAATACAATGCAAAGTTAAATCAATTGAGAAATACACAATGAAAGAAATCTGGTTAAGGGATTATTCTCTACCACAAGATATGGATTTGCAAATTAATCACAGAATTGTCATCCAATTACACCATTGAAATTATCAACCGTAGGTAACAACAAGCTCTGTTATCCCAATCTTTCCTTACTTTGTTGTTAAATAAAACAAGCTCTTTATTTAATCTCTATCCATTAAACAACCTAGAACAAGCTCTCCAAGTTTAATTCAATAGAAGCATTACGATGAGAAAGATAGGTTGATCTAAGCAATAATCACACAAGTTCGGATTATTTAACCTAGGTTGTATTTTCCAATTGCAATCTCTGATCACAATTTTGCTACTAATGATTCAAAATTCATGACAATTACGGATCAAGATTTCTAATCTAGCAATAGACAACAACAGATTATATTCAGTTGGCCATTCCAAATACAATCAGGAAGCAATCATAAGCATTAGATATGGGAAAATACAAGCAACTCAATTAGAGAATTGGATAACAATTTCTTACACAATCAACTCACAAAATCCATATCAAGGGCTTTGAACTCACCCTCAACCAATTCAGATTTAGTTACACATATTCAATCAGAATAACAAATACAATACAGAGAAATTCCAGAATTGAAAAGGAAAGAAAGAACTTAGCAAATTCTTTGAAAATCTTCTTTGTAGATGAATCTTCTTGGAATTGTAGTTCCTGCTCTTTCAAAATCTTCTTTCTCCTTCAAGAACTCCAAGGGATGAGAGAAATCCAGAAATGCAGCCTCCTCCCACGTTTTCCCCCCCTTCAAGTTATGAAAATAAAACCCTAAAATGTGTTTAAATACTCTGCTACAGTAACGTGCTACAGTGTCCCGTATTATACATGCTACAGTGATGTGTGGAATTACATTCCTACACTTCTCACACTGTTTTGATTACAACTTTCGGTACACTGAATGGATTCATAAACCGTAAATTTCTCCAAAAAGTAGACTTCGAGAGCTTTTGAACGGTATATGATATGTCATCGGGTTCATTGTATATCAATACAATTAAATCCGAGAAGATGGTTGACTAGCAGAGGTGAAAATGAAGGGTTTTACTCCATTTTTGTGCAAGTTGCTCCAAAAATTCTACAAACATCAAAACCACACAAAAACATAAAAATACCAAGGAATATAGCAAAGAAACATGTACGAATTGATATGAAACTGATATATAAATAGACACTTATCAAATTCCCCCACACTTAGACTTTGCTAGTCCTCGAGCAACTACGACAATATGAAATAAAACTAAACCGAAACAGAATCACAAAAAATTAAAACACACAAATGCTTCATCTTGCAAATAGGCCTCAAAACTTGTACTTAATTATAACCCAAGGAGAAACTCTCTAACAATAGCATTGATCAAGGAATTCTCATTTACAAAAGATTAGTTTCGGCTTCACTTCACTTCTTCAACGTGTGTGCTGATAGTGTCTATTTATGTATTACTTTTATATCAATTCGTCCATGTTTCTTTGCTATATTCCTTGGTATTTTTATGTTTTTGTGTGGTTTTGATGTTTGTAGGCGTTTTGGAGCAACTTGCACAAAAATGGAGTAAAACCCTTCATTTTCACCTCTGCTAGTCAACCATCTTCTCGGACTTAATTGTATTGATATACAATGAACCCGATGACATGTTATATACCGTTGGAAAGCTCTCGAAGTCTATTTTCTGGAGAAATTTACGGTTTATAAATCCATTCAGTGTACCAAAAGTGGTAATCAAAACAGTGTGAGATGTATAGAAATATAATTCCACAAGCACTGTAGCATGTATAATACGGGGCACTGTAGCAATTCACTGTAGCAGAGTATTTAAACACATTTTAGGGTTTTATTTTCATAAATTGAAGAGGGGAAAACGTGGGAGGAGGCTGCATTTCTGGATTTCTCTCATCCCTTGGAGTTCTTGCAGAAGAAAGAAGATTTTGAAAGAGGAGGAACTACAATTCAAAGAAGATTCATCTACAAAGAAGATTTTCAAAGAATTTGCTAAGTTCTTTCTTTCCTTTTCAATTCTGGAATTTCTCTGTATGGTATTTGTTATTCTGATTGAATATGTGTAACTAAATCTGAATTGGTTGAGGGTGATTTCAAAGCCCTTGATATGGATTTTTTGAGTTGATTGTGTAAGAAATTGTTATCCAATTCTCTAATTGAAGTTGCTTGTATTTTCCCATATCTAATGCTTATGATTGCTTACTGAATGTATTTGGAATGGCCAACTGAATATAATCTGTTGTTGTCTATTGCTAGATTAGAAATCTTGATCCGTAATTGTCATGAAATTTCAATCATTAGTAGCAAAATTGTGATCAGAGATTGCAATTGGAAAATACAACCTAGGTTAAATAATCCGAACTTGTGTGATTATTGCTTAGATCACCCTATCTTTCTCATCGTAATGCTTCTATTGAATTAAACTTAGAGAGCTTGTTCTAGGTTGTTTAATGGATAGAGATTAAATAAAGAGCTTGTTTTATTTAACAACAAAATAAGGAAAGATTGGGGTAACAGAGCTTGTTGTTATCTACGGTTGATAACTTCAATGCTGTAATTGGATTACAATTCTATGTTAATTCACAAATTCATATCCTGTGGCAGAGAAAGAACCCTTAACCAAGTGTCTCTCATTGAATTTTCAATTCATTTAATATTGTGTTGTGTTATTCTTTATTTGCCTTCGTATTCCTGTCTCTTATACACATCTAGATGTGTATAAGAGACAGGTAGTATACACTGCTGCTGGCCCACTAGTAGAAGACATAAATTTAATTAGAATTCAATCCTCTGTCCACCGGGAACATTGTATTCCACTCATCACTTTATTACTTTGTGCGACTAGTATACTTGCTAGTTTCGAACCGCATCAAGTTTTGGCGCCGTTGTTATTTTACAATCAATTTGTGATTGTCTGTTTTAATTGATTCTTGATGTTATTTCCTGATGTTTGTGTTTAGGCTTTTATGTCTGAGGTAGAAGCGGACAATACGACGTAACCGAGAATTACGGAGTTTCTCCAATCTCGAATTTAAGGCTAAATCAGTCAATTTCAAATCCACCTCCAGAATTTGACCTTGCACGACATACTTCCCTCCCATCTTCTTGCAGTTCAATCAAATCTGAATCGGAAGCAATGGCGATAGAAAACGATCAGACTCTTAAGGAGTTAGCGGCTCCAATTATTGATCAACAACCGCTATGCATAAGCACCAATTTTGAGATAGATTTTGAGCTTAAATCTGGACTAATTCATCTCTTGCCTACATTCATGGTTTTGCAGGAGAGGATCCAAACAAACACCTCAAAGAATTTCATGTGGTATGCTCAAGTATGAAGCCAACCGGCGTTTCTGAAGAGCAAATTAAATTGAGAGCCTTCCCATTCTCATTAGCAGATTCAACAAAAGATTGGCTATACTATCTACCACCAGGTACCATTACCACTTGGAATGAGATGAGTAAACTCTTTTTGGAGAAATACTTTCCAGCCTCGAAAGTTACAAATATTAGAAAAGATATTAGTGGCATTCGACAACACAATGGAGAATCACTTCATGAATATTGGGAGAGATTTAAGAGGTTATGTGCTAGCTGTCCAAACCAACAAATTAGTGATGGACTCCTAATTCAATATTTCTATGAGGGTCTCCTACCAATGGAAAGGAGTATCATTGATGCTGCTAATGGTGGAGCACTGGTTAATAAAACACGACGTTTGCAAGACGTTTGATTAGTGACATGGCAGCGAACTCCCAACAATTCAGCAGTCAATTTGAGCCACAACTACCAAAAAGAGTAAATGAGGTAAGTACTTCAAACATTGAACAACAACTTTGTGAACTTACCTCTCTGGTAAAAAAAATGGCTGTAGGACATATGCAGCAATCTTATGCATGTGGAGTATGTTCTGCTATGGACCATCCAACCGACATGTGTCCAACTTTGCAAGAAGGAGATACAGAACAAGCCAATGCTATAGGTGGATTTCCAGGACAACCAAGGCAAAGGTATGACCCTTTCTCCAATAATTACAATGCTGGATGGAGAGATCACCCTAATTTAAGATATGCGAATCGTCAACCAATTGTCCCAAATGCCATACCAAATCGACCACCAGGTTTCAATCAACCAAGGGTGTAGCAACCATTTCAAGCACAACCACCACCAACACCACAACCAGCACCACAACCAGCTCCACAAAATTCAGGTATGTCTCTCCAGGATATTGTTAAAGCACTTGCCACTAACACAATGCAATTTCAGCAGGAAACTAGGCAAGTATCCAAAACCTGGAAAATCAAATGGGACAATTGGCCACTAACATGAGCAAATTTGAGAGTCAAAGCTCTGGAAAATTACCTTCTCAACCGGTGATCAATCCAAGAGAGAATGCTAGTGCTGTAACCTTGAGAAGTGGGAAGCAATTAGAGATTCCACCAAAGAAATCACAAACTGATGAAGGGGATGACACCACTTCCACCATGAATAAAACCTCATCTTCTAAGGTAAATCCTAAAACTCATATTCCTTCATATGTTACTCCCCCACCTTTTCCTAGCAGATTTGCAAAATCAAAGAAGAAGGAACAAGAACAGGAAATCCTGGAAACTTTTCGCAAGATCGAGGTGAATATACCACTTCTGGATGCTATCAAGCAATTACCTCATTATGCAAAATTTCTCAAGGAGTTATGCACCAACAAGAGAAAGTTGAAAGAAAATGAGAAGGTAAGTGTGGGGGAAAATGTTTCAGCTGTATTGCAAAGAAAAATTCCTCGGAAATGCAAAGATCCAGGTACATTCACCATTCCATGCACCATTGGTAATACCAAGTTTGAAAGAGCTATGTTAGATTTAGGAGCATCTATTAATGTCATGCCATATTCTATTTATGCTTATTTGAATCTTGGACCCCTTGCGAAAACTGGTATTGTAATTCAACTTGCTGATCGTTCTAATGCATATCCCAAAGGAGTTGTGGAAGATGTGCTTGTGCAGGTAAATCAATTGGTTTTTCCAACAGACTTCTATGTTCTGGAAATGAAGGATGAGACATCTCCCAATCCAACACCGATTCTTTTTGGGAGGCCATTCTTGAAAAACTGCCCGAACGAAGATTGATGTTCATGATGGCACTCTCACCATGGAGTTTAATGGCGAGGTGATTCGTTTCAATATTTTTGAGGCAATGAGGTACCCTAGTGACTTGCATTCTGTTTTTGCAGTGGATGTTATGGATTCTTTGGCACAACAACTTTTGAGTTAACTCGCAAGGATGCATTGGAAGTAGCCATTAGTGAGCACATAGGGGCAGAAAATTCCAGAGAATCGAGGAAGTTGATACAAGTGTCTAAAGAAGTGGAGGAAGCTGTGGCAAGCTTGGATGAGACATAGCTATCACCACAAATAGGTATAATGTTTCGTACATTGAATTGCCTTTATCTAATGAGAAACTTCTTCCTTCTGTTATGAAAGCACATGCCTTGGAGCTTAAGCCTCTTCCAGATCATTTGAAGCATGTATTCCTGGGTGAGAAAGATACTTTGCCAGTCATAATAGCAAAGGGCCTTGCACCATTACAAGAAGAGAAACTCATCCGAGTGCTTTGAGATCACAAAACAGCCATTGGGTGGACAATCGCTGACATCAAAGGTATTAGTCCAGCCGTATGCATGCATCGCATCTTGTTAGAAGAGGGATCCAAGCCCACTAGAGAAGCACAGCGGAGGTTGAATCCTCCGATGATGGAAGTTGTCAAGAAAGAAATCCTGAAATTATTAGATGTAGGTGTGATTTATCCAATTTCGGACAGCAAGTGGGTGAGTCCAATCCAAGTTGTTCGAAGAAATCTGGTGTTACGGTGGTTAAGAATGACAATAATGAGCTAGTTCCCACTCGTATCCAAACCGGGTGGCGAGTTTGTATTGATTATCGAAAGCTCAATTCTGCAACTCGCAAGGATTACTTTCCTTTGCCATTCATTGATCAAATGCTGGAGAGATTAGCAGGTCATTCTCATTATTGTTTTCCTGATGGCTATTCAGGATATAATCAGATTGTCATTGCCCCTGAAGATCAAGAGAAAACTACATTTACATGCCCATTTGGTACATTTGCGTATCGACGCATGCCGTTCGGTCTTTGCAATGCCCCTGCCACTTTCCAAAGGTGTATGGTAAGTATTTCTCTGATTATGTTGAGAACATTATTGAGGTATTTATGGATGACTTTAGTGTTTTTGGTGATTCTTTTGATAAATGCCTTGACAACCTTACCCTTATACTTCAAAGATGTATAGAAACTAACCTTGTTCTGAATTGGGAGAAATGTCATTTTATGGTAGATCAGGGTATATTTTTGGGACATGTTATTTCTGCTAAGGGTATAGAGGTGGATAAATCCAAGATAGATCTTATATATTCCTTACCACCTCCCACAAGTGTGCAGGATATTCGTTCGTTTCTTAGCCATGCAGGTTTCTATCATAGATTTATCAAAGATTTCTCGAAGATAGCATTGCCCCTATGCAGATTATTACAGAATGATGTGGCCTTAGAATTTGATGAGAAATGCAAAGAGGCATTTGAGAAACTGAAGGAACTCTTGACTTTGGCTCCAGTAATCCAATCTCCGAATTGGGATCATCCATTCGAGATCATGTGCGATGCAAGTGACTACGCTGTGGGTGCCGTTTTGGGTCAACGAATTGGCAAAACTCCTCATGCCATTTACTACGCATCTCGAACTTTAAATGATGCTCAACTTAATTATTCTACCACTGAGAAAGAGCTGCTAGCGGTTATTTTTGCTTTAGAAAAGTTTCGATCTTATTTGATTGGTACTAAAGTAACCGTTTATTCTGATCATGCAGTTTGAGGTACTTGCTCACAAAGAAATATGCAAAAGCAAGGCTTATCAGGTGGATACTCCTTTTACAGGAATTTGACTTGGAGATCAAAGATAAGAAGGGAAGTGAAAACTTAGTTGCAGACCATCTCAGTCGCAATGTCCATGATAAGAATGCACTGCCATTACAAGAAAGTTTTCCGGATGAACAATTGTTGTCTCTAAATGTAGTAGCCCCTTAGTATGCAGATATTGTCAACTACTTAGTTACAAAGAAGCTACCACATGACTTGACTCGAGCTCAAAGAGACAAGATCAAGAACATTGCCAAGTATTACATATGGAATGATCCGTACTTATGGAAGCATTGTTCCGACCAAGTGATGAGAAGGTAAGTTTTTGAATGTGAATTTAATTCAATTTTAACCTTCTGTCATTCTTATGCATGTGGAGGCCACTTCGGACCAAAAAGAACAGCCCTCAAAGTTCTTGATTGTGGATTCTACTGGCCATCATTGTTCAAAGATGCATATCTATTCTGCAAAGCTTGTGACCGTTGTCAAAGGACAGGTAATTTAAGTGCCAAAAATCAAATGCCACAAATCCTTATACTTATTGTCAAGATTTTTGATGTGTGGGGTATTGATTTCATGGGTCCTTTTCCTTCATCTTTTGGTAATGTTTACATTATACTTGCTGTGGATTATGTTTCTAAATGGGTGGAAGCAAAAGCTAGGAGAACTAATGATTCTAAAGTTGTTGTAGATTTTGTGAAATCTAACATTTTTGCGAGATTTGGAACACCAAGAGCCATGATTAGCGACAGAGGGACACACTTCTGCAACCGATCATTTGAAGCCTTGCTCGAGAAATACAACATCACTCACAAGGTGTCTACTGCATATCATCCACTAACTAGTGGTCAAGTTGAAGTTTCAAATCGAGAAGTCAAGTCCATTCTCGAGAAGACAGTGAATCCAAACCGAAAAGATTGAAGCCTACGATTGAATGATGCACTTTGGGCATACCGGACTACTTACAAGACACCTATTGGTATGTCTCCGTATAG
>SNVD02000684.1:0-13569 GCA_013180625.2 Boswellia sacra | reverse complement strand
GAGGCAGTTGCAGAGAGGCTCACCAAGAAGATACGAGAGACGCTCCGAGATAGTCGCAATAATTTATTTGATAACCGAGATTCCAGCGCAAACTCCACCGCAACTCTCTCCATAAATAGGCCTCTATTATGTCTAATCGATCGGACTGTTGATATGAGTACACCATTGCATCACACCTGGACATACCAGGCGCTGATACATGATTTATTGAACACTGAATTGAACAAGGTTAGTGTTCGCGACGACAAAGTCAAGACAAAAGTGCAAACATTCGACCTGAATCCGAATGACAAATTCTGGCGTGAGCAACGCGGTAGCCCTTTTCCACAGGTTGCCGATGCGGTCCAACGAGAACTCGACGACTACAAGCGACGCGAAAATGAAGTCAAGAGTCCGATTGATCTCAACTCTCCTCTAGGAGCTGTGCCGGGTGCTGATGAAAGTGCAAAATTGGCTGAATCTACAGCCAAGCTCACTAATACTATGAGCTCTCTACAAGAGTTGCTGGAGAATAAACGTGTTATCGGCAACCACACCACGATCGCTCATGCGGTCCTCGATGAAATCAAGAAGCGGAAACTGGACAACTTCTTTGAGATCGAAGAGAAGATAATGAATAGGAATCTCATAGATCGCGTGACACTCGACGACATGATAGCGAACTCTGACTATGGCCATCCAAATGACAAGTACCGCTTGTTTTTAATATCATACATTTGTGATAACCCGAATCTGACTGAGGAGGAGGCAGAAAAGTATGTCAATGTCCTGGAAGGTTTTGGATGCAAACGTCATGCATTCGACTACATCAAGCGCTGGAAAACATTCTCCAAGATAAATGTCGCCAGCTTACAATCGAGTCTTCAGTCGAGCGGTGGTGTTCTCAAAACTGCTGGGATGTTTTCAAAACTCATGTCGCAAGGTTCACAGTTTGTCATGGAGGGTGTCAAGAATCTAGTACTGAAAGAACATTATCTTCCTATAACGAAAATTGTAGATGGTCTGATGGACTCAACTTCTAAGATCAGCCAAGAGTCACTCGAGTACACATACTTTGATCCGAAGGTTACAAAGGACAGTGAGGCAAGGCGAAAAAAGACATTCCAAGATGCGATTGTGTTTCTCGTTGGGGGTGGCAATTATATCGAGTACCAGAACCTCGTCGACTACTGTCGGTCCAGATCCAGGGGTGTGCCTGGCATGGCTGGATCTCGCCATGTTGTCTATGGTTCAACCGATCTAATGAACGCGGACCAATTCCTCACACAGTTAAACCAGCTTGGAGAGACATGTTAATTTAAAACCCACATTCTCTCAGATGATTCATATTTATTCCATCCAACTATCAGACAACGGGGGATAAATTTTTGTTGGCTATTCTATATATCTATAAATCTTAGATTGATCCTAGAAGATCTAATACTTCTTACGCCACAGAATTATCTCTTGCTGCTTGAAATACCGCCTCTCCTCCTCGTCGACGAGCACTAGATTAAGAAAATAACGGACTGAAAACTTTTTACCTATGTCCTTGATTGTGGGCGTTAGTTCGTAGCCGCTGAGAAATAATCTGATCGGTATTGATTCACCCTTGGCTGGTGCACCATCCATGATTTCATGCTTAGCAATGACCTCGCTTTCATTGAAAATGTTCTGTCCATTACCGGTCGACTCACGCTTTATTATGGCTATTTCCATGTTCTTTATCTTAATCCTAACCAGTAGGAAATATATCTTGCCGAGTATGACATCTCTTAAATGGTATCTATGAATTGATGAGCGTATGCACAGAGAGGGCCAGTTAGTTTATGCTAAACCTAACAAGGAGCCAGTGGAGTGTGAGAAGCTTATCTGGGATACTTACTTGGATTTGTTATATTCAAACTCTATGTGGAGACAATCTTCGATGCCGACTTCCATCTTGATGGATGAGTCAACTTCTGGATAGGAATATAAGGTATGTACAACAATATCCATCTCTTTGACAATATCACTCAGTCTGCGTGAGATTATGACACGCAGAAAATATCTCAAGCGAACATTGGTTCCAGTATATGATTCATATGGCTTCTCGACGTTGGCAAACTCGAATGGGAATGATGTATTTTGCATAAGTTCGCCGGGTTTGGCTAGCTCTTTGACTAAGGTTGTAAATCCATGATGATTGCCACGATCTTGATAGAGTTCGATCTCGCCAACGAACTCCACTGATATGCCCTGATGCTCGAGCCGCACCCCGGGCTTCTTGAGTGTGATATTCACTTTGCCGGCAATAGGCTCGCCATCATAGAACAGGTAGTGTTTCTCTTTTCGGCCGTCATCGGTGCGAATCTCGGCCATTTGTCTGGTGGGCGCGTCATTGAGAATGATGTCTATGTCGGCACTTTGCCTTAAAGCAGATATGAGGCTCATCTCGGCCTACGATGGGGCTAGAAGATTGTGGGTGTGTTAACGATAATTGGTCTGGTGTTCTTGCTGATCTTTGTGTATGTATATGTGTGTGTGTCTGGTGTAGTAAATAAATAACTAACAAGTGGTGTGTAGTTTAGACGCTATCGTCGTTGTTGCCGCCCACAAAACATCAAACATTATCTCTGAGTCAGTCGTTGTGGCACCTCTTTGACATGGCGGTGGCGGCCGCGGTTGCCGCTGCTGCACAGCGCCTCCTGTTTTCTCTCACGGCGAGTGCATTTGTTGCTGGCTGTGGCCCACGCAAGCGCGCCCGTCCAGTCTGGGAAGCCATCGGTCAGAGTGCGCGCGTGCGCGGCCTCGTTGCTGTCAGTCCGCTAATTATTCACGAGGCCAGATTTCACCTGAAGCGATGACGTAACATCACCAGACAAAAAACTCAGACTCAACACTTCGTCTCTTCTGATTGTCCGCCAGAATTGGTGCCGTGAGGAGCCTGATGATGATGATCTGTGGCCACGATGATTTGGTTCAAACAACTCAGTCAGTTTTATTTATGTTGACTTTGGAAATTTGCGCCCTGAGTGACCTTCGGTTGACTGTTCCGAAACACCAAGACCCTTGTCTTCATGTTAACAACAACATACTGGCTCTTGAATATATACCGGCTCTTTCTCTTGGTTCATAATCGACGATGGATTTTTCAGCTAGTTCATGAGCGACTGGAGTGTGGCTTCTCTCACAACGGCTGCCGTATGAAATCTCCTGAACGAATGGATTCCATCCGTTCGACATATGACAGTGAACTTCAGTGTCATACGTCTAGACAATGCTCATACTTGCCCACCAAATTTGATAGCTCGAAATTGTTCTTGATCGGTAGTTCAAGGCAAACCAGCGCGCCAAGAGTCGGTCTGGTCACAGTGCAGGTCTGGACTCATGGGATCGGCGGTTCGAGGGTATCAGATAGGACGAGCCAATCAGTGAGATCGAATGTGCACACCAGACATGGAGACTACAAACGAAGCATTTAAGACAGTCCGTCGCCACGTTGCGAGTGCGTCGGTCACAGGGCTGGGACAATAAAGTCTGTGCTCTTGCACAGACCCGCGTGGCTACAAGTTAGAGCCTACTCGAAATGCTTCCGTGTTCCGCTTTCGGGCGGAACTTTGTTTGTTCAAAATCTATGAAAGTGACTTGGTCTTAGGGACAACTCCACTCCAGAGCGCTTGCTGCTGAAGTTGCTTCATCAACTGCAACACATACACTCACACACGGCTCGTGTCCTGCTGATTCTCGCACCTGCTTGAGCTCACTGACTCGCCCGCCCGCGCTCGACTTGCTCTGTTCGAGTCTGCGCGAGCCACACCATGAGCTTCGGTGCACTATGGCTGATTTAGGGCTGTGCCTACAGCGCCTAAACTAATTGGACCTATGGATATCTGTTTATAAGCAGTATATTGACGCTCGAACGAGTCTCAGTCTCGAACGAGTCTTAGTCTCGAACGAGAAAAAGTGTAGCGCGAATCGAAGTATCACAGCCTCAAGATCAACGCCCTGAAGATCTGCAAGAAAATCAAGATGGCCCCGACCGTAACTAAGAAGACGACCGGCGCTCGGAAGAAGATGACAAGCTTATTGGCGCGCCCGGCGATGCTCGTCAGCATTCTGCTGGTGGTGGTGCTGCTGCTGAGCAGCTGGCATGCGGGCACGCTGGCCCAAAACTCGTGTCACCTGCGCGAGCTTGACCTGTGCGCCGCAACGATGCTGGTGTTCACTCAGGCGCCCAACGGACTGGCCACAAGCGACGCCGAGATCAACAAGCAGTGCGTTCACCTGAAGGACGCCGACAATTGTTTGCGCAACTACACGCGCCGCTGCATGACGCCCATCCAGCGCGAGCTGATGACGTTCGCCGTGAACTCGTCGTTCACGGTGCTGGACGAGTACTGCACAAAGGGGTCGCGGTTGCGTCAGAGCTACCTGAAGCACGCCACTTGTTTGAATCAGATCCAGAAGAAGCAGGAGCACAGGAGTTGCATGCGCGACCTCCAGGTGTCGCTGGAGATGCTGACCAACAACAACGCCCTCGGCGGGGGCGGCAAGTCGAGCCAGGGCGGCGGCGGCGGCGGCGGCGCGGGCGCCAAGCCGGAGAAACGGGAGCACACGAGCAGCGAGCTGAATGGGAAGCGACTGCAGTTGGCGTGTTGCGCTTATCGGCGCTTCGAGTCTTGTCTGGGCGGCCAGATGGAGAGGCGCTGCGGCAAGGAGACCATCCAGTTCGTGCAGGCGACCATGCGACGGGCCACCTCGCGCCTGCCCGAGACTGTTTGTCGCCACTTCAAGCCGGACAGTCAGGAGTGTCGGGCGCTGTTGCCCAAGTCGGGCGCCGTCCCGCGGGGCTCCAAGTCGAACTCGATCCTGTCGCGCCTCTTGGCCGCCTACACTGGCTTATGAGCAGGTTGACAAACGCACGGGCTGGATGTGGACACAAATGTTTGTCGCTCGCAATTCGCCGCTTGGGTCGCGCTCTCGGCTGTGGCGCGCGTTCTGGGGGTCTAGTTGTCGGCGCGCCACAATGTCAGCAGCCACAATGTCAGAAGCCACATTGTCAACGCAAACAGTCAATTAATTTTGCATCGTTCGCCTGCCAAAATGGCTAATTACTCGACGGCCAGAGTTTTCGGCGCCGCCGCCGCGGTCTGCCTATTGATCGCGGGCTCGTTGGCCTCGTGCCGGCCGACGAGCCGAGCCCGACGAGCAAGCCGACCGACAAGCAGGACCCCATCGAGCCCGCCTTCCCGGCCCTCTTCTGGGACACCCTCAGGCAGGCGCCCGTTGGCGCTCGGCGCGCCCGCATCGTCACCGAGGTGATTGGCGCCAGCTTCCGGCGCACCAACGAGGAGATCCTCGACCTGGACCTGGGCCGGGCCGCCTACATCACTCAGAGCGAGGGCACCGAGCCCGGACTGGACCCGCGCCAGGAGGTGATCTTGACGATAGCGCAAAGCGAGAAGATCTACAAGTACCGGCCCTACTCGTGCGACGTGCTCAGCGCCGACACCAACGCCTTCAAGCTGTCCGAGTACTTCTCGATCAACTTGAGCGGCGCCTCGAACTATGGCGTCAACAAGACCACCGGCCTGGCCAACCGACTGCGCGTCTTCGGCCTGGCCGCCCTGTGGATGTTCGCCGCCACCATGCCCAAGTCCTACTCGCCCTCGAGCCAAATCTACAGCGCCGGCAAGGACATCTACCGCATGGGCCACACCTGGCAGGTGCTCGACGAGGGGCGCAATCTCACGCTCCGCTTCTACTTCATGAGCTCCACTTTCTACGGGGCGCCCAGCATGAGCGCCGGCCGGACGACCTCCCAAGACCTGAGCCTCGAGATGGTGGAAGTGCTGCTGGACAACCAGCTGGTGCGCACCCTCAACGTGCTCTCCATCGACTACGAGCTCGAGCTGGAGGCCTACGAGCACCTGCTCGAGGTGCCCGTGGGCTATGGCTGCGCTACGGGGGCGCAGCTGGACAAGGCAAACACACTGACCGAAGAGGAGAGCTTCTGGACGCGCTACCTGTGGAGCTCGAGCCGAGTGGAGTTGGAGCTGACGGCCACCAAGATCGAGCCCTCGACTCGGCGGCGCGCCTCGGACACTGTGTACGTGGAGCTGGCGCACACGCAACTCCAGACGTCGCTCGCGGGCGGCGGCGACGGCGGCGGCGCCGATTTGATGCTCACCAAGATCAAGTCGGCAGAGCGCGAGCTCAAGGTGATCGCCAACCACCTGCTCAACGTCCGCTATCGGCTCGACCTGCGGCGCGGCAACTGCCTGATGAGCCACATGAGTCCGGGCGCCCAGAATGGCACCAACTCCCAGATGGAGCCACGGGCAACGTTGGCCGGCGCCAGCGACCTGGTGGTGAAGTTCGCCAACGGGCTCGAGTTCTCGCTCGAGCGCCACCAGATCGAGCGCCTCTTCACCGAGCGCGGCGACTACCAGCTCATGAAGAGCTGCCCGCGTTCAGCGCCCACGGCCGGCGCCAGACGCACATGTACATGGAGAAGAGTCTGGGCGCGTGGGCGGGCGACTCGAGTCGAGTGGCGCGCCTGACGCGCGCCTTCGTGACCGAGTTCGCGTCCGAGTCGGACGAGCGAGACGAGTCCGAGGCGGGGGCGGGCGTGGGCGTGGGCGTGGGCGTGGGCGTGGGCGTGGGCGTGGGCGTGGGCGCGAACTCGGGGCCGGCTGAAGGCGAGCCCGGCCGGGCGTACGGGCCCGAGGCGGCCAGCACCCGACTCAGCAGCATAACCATTTGGGTGCTGGACGCGCGCAGCCAGTCGCGCATCGAGGAGATCTACCACATCAACGTGATCGACGAACAGTACCCGCTGGCCGACTGGCCCGACGCCGCCCAGCTGTTCGACGTGAGCCAGGAGTGCTACCTGGACAGCGCCCTCATGCGGCCGGGCCGCGACTACGCCTGGATCGAGCTCTTCTATCCGGCGGCCAGTCGCCAGCTCGAGGTGCTCGCGCAGAGCGCGCCCGCCCTCAAGGCGCTGGCCCACGAGCGACTGGCGACCGAGTACGCGCTCACCAGCTTCCGGGTGCCCCGGCTCGAGGTGATGTTCGCCGACGAGGGCCTCGTGCTGCGGGCACTCCTGCTCGACCTGCCCGAGCTGCAGCTCCTGTACGAGCCCTACGAGGGCTTGAGTGTCGAGCTCAACTCGGACCGCGGCGACCAGTCATTCGTGGCGCCCGACCTGCGCCACTGTGCCCAACTGTGCCAAATGTACGCCTGCAAGTCCATGAGCTTCTGCCCGTCCACGCGCTCGTGTCTGCTCGGCATGTCGGCCGTGGCCATGGCCGGCGACCCGGGCCCAGTGTCGCGCGACGTGCAGATCGTCCAGCGACAGGCCCTCTGCACCACCTACAGCGTGTCCACGGACTCCGGCACGCGCGCCCTGGCACACGACCAAATTATGGCGGGTCGGCTCGTGAATTTGTTGGGCCAACTCCAGCACCAAGACTACGACACCCAGGCCATGCCGGCCGTGCCCGAGGAGCTGCGCGTGGGCCGCGACGAGAGCGGCCTGAGCTCGGAGGCCGAGTACAGGCGCACCGTGAGCGCCTATCTGGCCAGCGTGCAGGCCTACCTGGCCGAGCGCGGCAACCGGCTGCCCGCGCTGCTGCTCGCCTTCACGCTCAACGACCGCTTCCTGCTGCTCACGCCCACCCGCTTCAGCCTCGACCAGGACCCGCTCGACCACTTCGACCTCCAGGGCCACCTCGAGCTTGATGGCGGCGACCCCCAAGACCCGGACGCGGCCACCGACACTTCCGCCGACAGCGGCGGAAGTGTCGCCCGCGCCGACGCCTTCCTGTTCGACCCCCAAAAGGTGGCCGCCTTCTTCCACGAGGGCCTCGCAATGACTCGCTTCGACTTCAACGCCCTCCGGGGCGCCGACCGCGACCGCGCCCACCTCCTCAACGGCCTCACCTACGACCAGTGCGCGCTGGGCTGTCTCGACGCCAACTGCGGCACCTTCTCGTACTGCGCCCACCGGAAGGAGTGCATCATCACGCCCTTCGAGCAGATCGCGGGCGCGGCGCGCGACAAACTGATCGCCGAGGACGCCGACTGCTTCATAGCGCAGCGCGACTTCACCCGGAGCTACCAGAAGTTCGAGGGCGTGCGGCGCCCGAGCGAGGCGGCGCTCACGTGGCCAGTGGAGAGCGTGGCCGACTGCGCGCTCGAGTGTCTGCGGGCCACCCAAATCGACTGCATGTCGTTCGAGATCTGCGCCCGCGCCGACAAGCCGGCCGACGCCGCCTACACGCAGCGCGCCAACCTGTGCTACCTCCAGACCGAGCGCCACCCCGAGGAGCTGTTCCGCGAGCCGCCCGCGCCCAGGAGCGCGCCGCCCGCCGCCAGGGGGCCGCCCGGCGAGGGCCGGCCCGAGTGGGCGCGCCCGCTGCGACCACTACGAGCGCTCCTATTTGGCCGAGTTCAACGCCATCGAGTCGCGCCAACTTAAGCCCCAGCTGCTCGACAAGCTCAAGACCAGCCAGTTCGAGGGCCTGACCGTTTTCGAGTGCGCCGACAAGTGTCTCAACCAGCTGGCCGACTGCAGCGCCTTCCAGTTCTGTTTCGACGCCAATTCGGGCGCCGCCAACACCGCCGACAACGCCAACTACATGCAGAGCTGCGTGATGCTCGAGAGCAGGCCCGCCGACCAGGCCGACCGGGCCGAGCTCGAGCTGCTCATCGGGCCGGCGGAGGGGAAGCAGTCGACTAGCAGCAAATATCTCGACTACAGCGCCTACTGTCGCGTGTTCGCCCTGCGTCCGGACACTGCGCAGGCGCACCTGCGCGACCTGGCCATGGGCCAAACGATGACGCTCGAGGAGAAGCGCCGCCTCGAGGCGAGCGCCGCCGCCGCCAGCGACAAGCAGGGCGCCGACTTCCGGCTCTCCTGGGCCAAGTACATTCTGCTCTTTGTTTCACTCGCGCTCGCCTCGATGGCGCTCAGCCTGGGCGCCTGTTGGCTGCGCGAGCGCAACGACTACGTGCGCGCCCACACCGATCGTGTGCGCCACTTGTTGCGCCTCTAGAGCGCTCGTCGTGGTGGTCGTGGTGGTCGTGAGCGTGGGCGTCGAATTAAAATGCCGCTCCTCGAGTTTCGTGTCGCCTCACTTGATTGCCTAGCCTGGCCGCCGCCGCCGCCGCCAGCTCAATGCGGTATGAATATCGAGCCGAGCGAGACAACAAGGAAGTTGCGCGCCGCTCTCGTCTGGCGCTCGTTCAATCAGAGCGGCGGCGGCGGCGGCGGATCTTCCCGCCGGCGCACGCCTGCCACAGGCCAATGTCGAGCGGCTCGATCGATCGACATCGCGCCGGTGTCAACAAAGGCGCCGATCCGATGGGGATGGAGACAAAAAATGCAAAATTACTTTCCACTTGAGTGCGCTCGTCCGTCTGTTGTGGCCGAGACGCATTGCTCGCCGAGAGCGAGAGACAGCAAAGCGCTTCCGCACAGTGGAATGCACACACACACACACACACACAGACACACAGACACACTCACTCGCGTTCGTCCCGTTGCTCGACTCTCGCCGGCTCGCTCACTCGTGAAGGTTTTGGTCGGCGCGCGCGACGCATCAAACCGACCCGAGAGTTCAGGCCGTCAAACCGGCGCGAGTGTCAGTGTTGCGCAACGAGCGCCAGGCATCACCTTGGCCAACTTTGATGCGCCCAACTGTCCCGACCCGAAGTGCGAGAGAGCGCTCGATTGGAAAATTTGCAAGGCTTTAAGTGCTCGCCCACCTCGACACGATGGCACTTGCCCAAGCGCGGGGCGCCTCCAGTGCAGTCGCTAGCGCAGCCACTGAGCGTGCTAATAGAGTGAGTGCAGAGCCCCCTCGAGGAGCCCGAGCGCGAGGAAAGGCGCTGTGGCGTCGCTTGGGGCGAACAAGATGCGCCTCCCAAGCGGCGCGTCGATTCTCAAGAGCTTTACTGTGATATTGGCCACCCAGGTGGTCGTGGCCGGCTGCTCGGCGCCCCACACGAGCGCCGCCCACTCGGGGCCCGCGCAAAGAAGTGCGGCCCCAATTGTGAACCACTCAAGCCACAGGCCCAATGTGACCGCCAAGACGGCCGCCACGAAACACTACGCCAACGTGCGATTCCAACACAACAACGTCACCTCGCTCAATATGCACCGCTGGTCGAACAACCTGACGCGCAGCAGCTTCGGCCTGAAGCCGCGCCAGTGGCGCGGCGCCCACGACGACCACCAGGACCACGACTACGAGAGCGCCGAGTTTCACACCATCGAAGTGAACGGCGTGCCGCTGGTTGAGCCCCACGTGGCGACCGAACTGCTGCTGGCCAACGGCGAGAGCAAACCCGCGGCCGTGTTCACCAGCTACTCGGCCGCCCAAGACCTCGCCACCAACAACAGCTTCGCCCTGGCCACGCCCGCGCCCACCACCAGCTCCACAACGACACCATCGGCAATGAGACCAACCACCACCACCACCACCACCACAACCACAACCACAACCACAACCGTTAGGCCCGTTGACCATATCCAGCCGCTCAAGGACTCGGTGAACATCAACAAGTTGTTGTTGTGGAACTTTGAGTCGCCCGCGAGCGTTAGTGAGAGGCCGCCGCTGAGTGTGCGAAGTCGCAAGTTCCTGCAGGAAATCAGAAGCAAGCGCAAGCTGGCGGCCGCGGCCCGAGTGCCCGCACCTCAACCAGTGAATCTGGAGATGGTCAGCGAGAAGGCGACCGAGTCGGCGGCTCCAACAGACCTGCACGAGAATGGAGGCGGCGGCGGCGGCGGCGGCGCCCCAAAGACGCCCGCCTCCAATGGGACGCAGTCTAGTCAGCTGGCCGAGTCGGCCAGCTACACGCACGAAAAGTGGATCAACTTTGCGGACAACCAACTGGCCGACAGTCAAGAGCAGCACGCGAGTGAGACGTTGCCCCCTGGCGGCGAGACCAAAGCAGCGGACGAGTCGCTCGTCGATGAGGCGGCGCTCAGCTCGGCCGCGCCTGCCCAGTTGGAGGCGACGGCGCGTCTCCACAACGACGACTCGCCCACGCGCACTCAGACCAGCGTCGAGTCGAGCACGACAATTGGCGAGCCCGGCGGCAAGGTGACTCTGATTAGGCACCCGGTGTCGAGCGGAAGCGGCCAGAAGTTGCCCTCGAAGTTGCGCCAGAAGATCATCGAGCAGTTTCTGCGCGGCGGCGGCGACCCGCAGAACATAATCGTCAGCGATTCCACGATCACGACCACGTCGCAAGCCAAGAAGAAGACCATCACCACTGTGTACAAGATCGTGCCCGTCGAGCAGCAGCCAGCGAGCAAGTGGCCGCCGGCCGTCGGCAACAAGCGGCCGCCTGGCGTTGCCGAGCGGCAAACCAAGAGCTTGATGATGTTCGACGACGACGACGATGACGACGACGACCGCGACCACGACCACGACCACGACCACGAGGACAACGCCGACCACGAAAACGCCCGGGGACCCCAAGGCTACAAGTTCGACAACCAACGCCGACCCGGCAAAGGCGAGCACCAGTCGGCCGCCAAGACACTGGCACCCTCGCACTGGCGCCCCAAAGCGAACCCGAAGCTGCGCTCGCGCCGCAAACTCAAGAAGATTATGGTGACGCGCATCGAGATGCCTCAGACCGACCAGCCGGAAGTGGGCCAGCTTCCGGCGGCGGAGAAGACGTCGCCGCCCACCAAGGCGGGGGTGCGGGGGCGGGGCTCAGACGAGTTGGGCGACTTTTATGCGGGTCCGCACGCCACTGTTTTCGGGCTCCACGAGAACCCGCATAGATTCTCGAAGGCGCAGCGCAAAGCCATCGAGAGTCTTGACAAATTGGTGCTCGACGCGGCAGATGGCGCCACCGAGGGGTCGAGTTCCAAAGGTCCCAAAGCTCACACGGCCATAGACGATGGGACTAGCCGAGACGCGGCCTCTTGGGCAAAGTTAAAGAAGTCGCCGTCGACTAAAGAGGTGAGCTCCAAGTCGGGTGGGCGACCGGCGAAGGGCTCCAAGACGATGCGGGCTGGTGCTGGGTCCGCGGCCAGCAAAAAAGCCGCCCGCCCGGCGAGCTCATCCGCAACAACAACCACCCCCACAACATCAACATCTACATCGACAACAACAACATCAACAACTACCAGCACAACGACTGCTCGACCGCTCGACTCCGCCGACGAGCCCAGCGACTTGTCGCCAGACATGGGCGACTCTGTGGCGAGCGCTCGATCGCGGCCGGAAGTGAGCACGACTGAGGACTCGCTTGAGCAGTTGAAGCGGACGGTTGAGAGCACGGCGGCGCCGGCGACTAGACGTCCGAAGAGCAGCGCAGCTGCCGCGAGGCCGCCCAAAGTCGGCGCCGAGCCGAAGAACAACGACCGCAGGTCCAAAGTCAAGACACCACCCGCAGCCTCGGCCACAACTACCAGCACGACGACTACCTCGACGACGACCACCACCACCACCACGACGCCCAGTCCGAGCGAGAACTCGAGCGCGCCCGCGCAGCCTCGTCGGCCGGCTGCGCGCGACAAGAAGTTCGCGGTGCCCATGAGCGGCGGCTTCCTGCCGAGCGCTGGCACGAAGCTGCGCAACGCCAGCAGAGCTTCGTCACCGGAAGTAGCCGTGAAGCCTGGCCAGGTGAGCATCTCGATCGAGGGCGGGGCGGGCGACGAGGGTCGAGCTGCGGGTGGCGACTATGGGGCCGGGCGCACGCACAACATTATGATGCTGATCGACTTCGACGCGCCTCAGCTGAGTTTCGACACCAACCAGCTGGGGCGCTCTTTCCAAACTCCAGCTCACGCCTCGAGCAGCTCGACCGGTTCCAGCACAGCCTTGGCAAGCTCGCCCTCGTCAAAGTTGACGACGAGTCGAGAGCAGCAGTGGCGCCCGCTGGTGGCAGGCTTTGCGACGCCAGCGGCGCCACAGTCGAGCGCCGCCAGTCCGCAAGTGGGGCCCGTGGAGTTCGACGAGCTTGGCGCCGAAGGCAAACTGCCGCCTAAGACGCCCACTGTCAGTGTGCGATCTACAACAACTGGCCGAGCAAGCGGAGGGGCGGGCGCGGAGGCAGAGGCCGCGCAGCCATCTGGTGCCAGTTCGGCGTGCAGTCTATTCAGCAAACAGGAGCTCGCTTTCGATGAGGTTTGGCCCGGCGCGACTCGCGCCGCCAGAGTCAATTCCTGCGCCAGTCGACACAGTCGCAGGCGCCACTCTCACAGGCGCCCACGACCGGCTACCTGGCGCTGCCCACGTCGATTGCCGACCACTTCGGCGCGCCCCTCGAGCAGCAAGAGCCGCATCTTGAGCACCAAAATCATCAGCACCAAGAGCATCAGCACCAAGAGCATCGGCACCATCAGCAGCAGCAGCAGCAGCAGCACCAGCAGCAGCACCAGCAGCAGCGCCACGCCGAACATTTGGCGGGCAAGATTGCCAGCGAGCTGGCGGTGCCCTTCATCTACGCCACCGGTCATTCGGGCCTCATGTTCGCGAGTCCGCCCCTGATTGTGCAGCAGCAGCAGCAGCAGCAGCAGCAACAGCAGCAACAACAACAACAACAACCACAGCAACAGCAACAACAACAACAACTACC